>JASDQU010107045.1:907-31911 GCA_032191745.1 Picea mariana | reverse complement strand
ACTTATTAACAATTATGAAGGAAATGAGAAAGTAAAAGATGCCAAACTTCAAACATACAGATTGAAATTTGAACAACTAAAGATGAATGAAGATGAAACAATTAGCAAGTATTTTTTAAGAGTTGAAGAACTTGTAAATTCCATGAAGGGTCTAGGCGAGACGTTTGATGACTCACTCTTAGTTCAGAAGATTTTAAGATCTCTGCCTGATAAATTTAATCCAAAAGTCTCTGCAATAGAAGAATTAAATGATCTTAAAACTCTGTCCACTGATCAACTTCTAGGAACTCTAACTGCATATGAAATGAGAATTAACAAAGATAAATCCAGTACTAGAGAAGCATCTTTTAAAGAAGACAAGAATAATGATTCATAATTAGATGATATTGAGGCAAAATTTGTGAGAAGGTTAAAGAAAGGATCAGGAAAATATCAAGGGAAGTTGCCCTTCAAATGCTTTAATTGTGGTAAGATAGGTCATTTTGCTTCTAAGTGTCCCTATCAGAAAAAGGACCAGAACTCTGATGATGAAAAGAAGTACAAGTACAAGAAATATACTAAGAAGAAAAGTTTGGTTGCAAATAATGACAATTCCTCAGAAGACACCGATAGTGACTCATCCTGTGAAGATAAGGTAAATGAATTCGTACTTATGGCCAAAGAGGATCATGATAATAAAAGCACATACAGTGATGATAATGAGGAAGAAGCTGTGGTGGATTTGGAAGGAGAACTAATCAGCACACTGGAAGAAATTGATAGACTCGGGTCTAAAAACAGAAAGTTAAAACAATTGTTAACACAATTTGAAAAAGAAAGTAAAAAACCTGATGAAGATTTTTCTCTACTGAAAGTGGAATTAGAAGAGGCAAAGAAGATAGAAGACATACTGAAACAATAACTGTCATAGAAGAAACTCAGGTGTGAATCCCTAGAAGAAGAAATAGTAAAGACTAGAAAAGAAATGGAGAAATTCAAAGGACGATATCATCAAAATCTGCCAAGTATTAAAGCATCAGAAGAATTAACCTCCATTCTAAATCAGCAGAGAAATTCAAAGCTGAAAGTTGGATTGGGATATGAAGAAGGATCAAGCAGTGATCATCCAAGTAACACTGAATCTATCAAGTTTGTCAAATCCTCAAACATTGACAACAGTCACTCTACAGAAACAAAGAAAGAAAATCAACCATCAAGAAGAAATGAAAAAAAAAAACCAGAACAGAATTTGTAGACCAGAAAGTTTATCGGCATGAAAGAAATCGACCTCCTCAAATAAGACGGACTTTTTCAAGGTACAAAAATTTCTTCTATGGTTATTGTTTTTTCTGCTCTAATTTTGGTCACAAAGCTATAAACTGTTCTCTAAGATTTAGATATGAACAATCAAGAGACTCAATGAATAACTATCTATCACAACAAAGATTGAGACAGCCAAGCAACAAACAACCACAGACTATAAGTCAGGTGATGATTGGGAGAAGGATACAGGTGAGACACAACAAACATAACAATCGTTATGATGTTTTATTCAGTGAACCAGAATGCTACATCTGTCATAATTATGGACATAAGGCAACAAACTGTCATTTACAGAATTATAATCCAGATCGGAATCCCACTGTTGAAAATGTCAAGGTTTGGAAGAAGAAAGTAGATGACAAGTGTGGACTAGTGCTATCAGCCCAAAGGAAAAAGAATCCATGGTATATTGACAGTGGATGCTCCAAACATATGACTAGAGACAAAAGTAAGTTTTTAACTCTAAGTGATAGTAAATCAGGGAATGTAACTTTTGGAAACGATGCACCAGGAAAGGTAAAAGGTAAAGGAATTGAAAGTTTGAGTAACGGAAAAAGAAAATCTCAAGATGTGCTTCTTGTAGAAAATTTGAAGCATAATCTGCTTAGTGTTAGTCAAGTCTATGACCAAGGGTGTGATGTTGTTTTTACCTCTAAATACTGTAAAATCAAATCTGTGGATTCAGGTCAACTAGTTGCAAAAGGTATAAGAACAAAAAACAATGTTTATATTTTAGAAGAAGAAGAAGAATAAGAATGCAATCTAAGCAAATATGATGATAGTTGGATGTGGCATAGGAGACTTGGTCACCTAAACTTTGATCACATAATCAAGATAAAAAACAATGGGGCAATAAAAGACCTTCCAAAGATATCAAAGCCATATGACTCTGTCTGTAAGTCATGTCAGATAGGAAATCTTACTCGCACTCAATTCAAATCAAAAAAAATTCCTTCAACAGAAAAACCTCTTCAGTTAGTACATATGGATCTATGTGGACCATCAAGGAAAGAAGGTACAGGAAAAGAAAATTACTTTATGTTGATTATTGATGACTATTCTAGACTAACTTGGGTTGCCTTTTTGAAAGAAAAATCTGAATCACTTGAAAAATTCAAATTGTTTAAGGCTTTGAATGAGAATCAAACAGGAAAAAGGTTAAAGGCAATAAGGTCTGATAGAGGAGGACAGTTCAGTTCTGGAAACTTCAAAGAATTCTATGATAAAAATGGGATCAAAAGAGAGTACACAATTCGAAGGACTCCACAGCAAAACGGAGTTGTTGAGAGGCAGAACAGGTCAGTACAACAAATGGAAAGATCTATGATGAATGAAAAGAACATACCTCAGACATATTGGGTGGAAGAAATTCATACAGTTATTCATATACTTAACAAAGCTCATCTCAGACCACACAGTGACAAGACCCCTTATGAACTTTGGTTTGGAAGACCTGCTTCAATCAAACATTTTAAAGTTTTTGGGAGTAAATGCTATATCAATAACAATGATGAAAATATTGGCAAATATGATGGCCAGGCTGATGAAGGTATATTCTTGGGTTATTCTACAAATAGTAAAGGGTACAGATGCTACAATAAGAGACTGCAAAAACTAGTTGACTGTATAGATGTAAAAGTTGATGAAGAAATTTCAGTCAGAAATGTAAGCAGTGTTGAATCAACAAAAGAAGATACAATTGAAGATGAAGATAAATAGGTCCAAGGATCAGAAAGAGAAGAATCTGGATCAGATGAAGATACGAATATTCAAACTAACACAAATCAACAGAAAGAAGCAAAATCACCTCTCAGAATTATTAGAAAGAATTATCCTGAAAATCAAATAATTGGGGATATAAATGAAGGAGTTCAAACAAGGAGGAAATTGATTAAAAAATTAGAACAATCTCATGTTGCCTTTTTGTCGATGACTGAACCTAAAAATTTGGAGGAATCTAGCCAGGAAGATAATTGGATTAGAGAAATGAATGAAGAGCTTGATCAAATTGAGAAGAACAATACTTGGGAGCTTGTTCCTAGACCTGAAGATAAGAATGTAATAGGTTCCAAATGGGTCTTCAAGAATAAAATAAATGAAAAAGGACAAGTTGTTAGAAATAAAGCCATATTGGTCTGTAAAGGATATGCACAAGTTGAAGGTCAGGACTTTGATGAAACTTTTTCACCAGTGGCGAGATTGGAAGCTATCAAAATGTTTCTTGCTTATTCTTGTCATAAGAATTTCAAAGTTTATCAGATGGATGTTAAGTCAGCGTTTCTTAATGGAGATCTAGAGGAAGAAGTATATATGGAGCAACTTGGAGGATTCTCATTGACAGACAACCCTAAATATGTGTGTAAGCTGAAGAAGGCCTTATATGGACTAAAACAAGCACCATGGGCTTGGTATTATAAACTGNAGAGTTTATCAGATGGATGTTAAGTCAGCGTTTCTTAATGGAGATCTAGAGGAAGAAGTATATATGGAGCAACTTGGAGGATTCTCATTGACAGACAACCCTAAATATGTGTGTAAGCTGAAGAAGGCCTTATATGGACTAAAACAAGCACCATGGGCTTGGTATTATAAACTGGAAAAATTTCTACAAGAAAAAGGGTTCAAGAAAGGTATTGTTGACAGTAACCTTTACATTAAATCTGAAGGCGATAATTTACTAGTTGTTTTGGTTTATGTAGATGATATTATTTTTGGTTGTACTAATGAATCATCTGTCCAGTGGTTTTCTAACTCTATGCAAACAGAATTTGAAATGTACATGATAGGAGAACTGTCATATTTTCTTGGGTTACAAGTAAAACAAAGCTCTGCAGAAATTTTTATCTCTCAAGAAAAGTATTTGAAAGAGATGTTGAAGAAATTTCAAATGGAAGATTCCTCTATAGTTAGCACACCTATGGTGGTTGGTTGCAAGCTGAGTAAAGATGATATCTCAACTGATGTTGATCAAAGAACATATCGCTCTATGATAGGCAATCTCCTGTACATCACAACATCCCGTCCTGATATAATGCAAGTTGTTGGAATAGTAGGTCATTTTCAGTCTGCCCCTAAACAAAGTCATTTGGTAGCTGTCAAGAGAATATTTAAATATTTGAAGGGAACAATGACTTATGGACTGTGGTATCCTAGAAATCAAAATTTCCAGTTAACTGCTTATTCAAATGAAGACTGGGCAAACTGTGTTGATGAGAGAAAAAGCACCAGTGGAGGAGCATTTTTTCTGGGTGACTCATTAGTTGCATGGCTTAGTAAGAAGCAAGGATCTATTTCATTATCCACTACAGAGGCAGAATACATTGTTGTTGCTACTTGCTACACACAGATCTTATGGATGATACAAACTCTTGCAGATCTGAAGGTAACTTACACTGATCCTATTCCAATTCATTGTGATAACACCAGTGCTATTAGTGTCTCCAAGAATCATGTTCTTCATTCCAAGACTAAGCATATTCCATTCAAGTACCATTTTCTCAGAGAACAAGTTACAAACAGAATTGTTCAACTAAACTATATACCTTCTACATAACAGATTGTTGATATCTTTACTAAACCATTAGCAACAACCCCTTTTGGATATCTTCGTCAAAATTTGGGGGTTATAATCTCTTGTTTCTAATATGTGCACCTGGTCAGGGGGAGTACTTATTGAATATCTAATGTATTTCCAAGATGCTTATAGTTGACAGGGGGAGTAAACTTTTATAACAGATCAGGGCAAGAATGGTTCTTCTTTGACATTGATGTCAAAGGGGGAGAAAAGAGCAGGAGAGAAGATCTGAATACATGTGGGTGCTTGTGTTGCCATCAATGCCAAAGGGGGAGATTGTTGGCAAATTCAGTTAACAGATAGCAAATTCTTTTCATTGATGGCAACAGTGAAGATGACAGGCAAACATAAGACAAGTTCAGAGAGGTGAATGATCGAAAGCAGTGAATGATCGAAGGCAGCGAATGAGCGAAAGGTTGAAGAATAATCTGTGATCATTGAAGAGGGAGACAGATCTCAGTCGTCAGATCCGATCGCAGGGTCCGACCATCGTTGGATCGAAGAGAGCCTGCACGATCTTTAAAGTGCAAGGAGAAGTGGGCATAATCACAATATGCAAAATCGCGATGAAATCTGAGCCGTCAGGTCAAGCTTTGATCTGGACCATTAATTCCAGTCAGTATTGAGGATCGAGACTTTGAAATATCAAAAACATTTGACAACAAGAACCACGAAATTGTGATATGCGATTTCGTGATTTAATTGCAGCCGCTAAATAGAGATCAGATTTGGACCGTTGATTTAACTTCTTATCGGAGTTTCGGGGATCGCGAATTCAAGAGGCAAAGAACTCAATGCATCAAGAATGTCGATTTCGCGATATGTGAAATCACGATTGAATCTGGACCATCAGATCAAGAAATGATCCAGACAGTTGATCTGACATCTCATGGAGTATCAGGGATCGGGATTTTGAAGTGACAAAATCATTTGACAACAAGAACCCCGAAATCGCGATATGCGATTTTGCGATTTAATCGTAGCCGCTGAATAGAGATCAGATCTGGACCGTTGATCTAACTTCTTATCGAAGTTTCGGGGATCGTGAACTCAAGGGGAAAAGAACTCATTGCATCAAGAATGTCGATTTCACGATATGTGAAATCGCGATTGAATCTGGACCGTCAGATCAAGAAATGATCCAGACCATTGATCTGACATCTCACGGAGTTTCGGGGATCGGGATTTGTAAGTGACAAAAACAATGAACGTCAAGAATGTCGATTTCGCGATGAGTGAATTCCCGACTTAATCTGAATCGTCAGATTTGATTATGATCTGAATCGTTGGTTTGACCGCTTTACGAAATTTTGTGAATCGGGATTTATAAGTGAAAACAACATTGAACATAAGGAATGTCGAAACCCGATTTAAAAAGGCAAGAATAATAAAGGTCATCCAACGGTGAGGATAAAACTTGACTGTGATCGGAGGGTTACTGTTTTTTCTCATAGATTAACTCCTGAGTTTGGAATCTGTTAGCAAAATGGACTCATGATTGCAAATCAGTTAGCGTTTCAGTTGGCGTTTCAGTTGCTTAGACAGGTGTCGTATTTTTGCCTAAAGTATTGGGAAGTTGAACTGTTACGTGGGAGTGTATAAAAGAAGATGAATGGGAATGTGTCGGGTTGGTTGCTCTGTAAGTGAAAAAGAATGAAACTGTAAGAATAGAGGAGGTGAGCATGCGCAGGAGGAGATTGAGGATATGTGAAGTATGAGATGAAATGCAGAGCATAATAAGAGAAGAAGTTGAATAAGAGAAGAAGGAGAGCACGAGTTGATGTAGAGCATGCCTACTGAACAGACAGAGGAAGAGAAGAGAAGCAGAACAGTCTACAGAAGACCAGATTTACAGAACAAAGAAAGATTGGTAAGAATTGATTTATCTGTAAAAGTTGAATGTTTATTTAGCCATTAAAATTATAGGGTGGAAGGGAGGTGCTCGAGAGGAATGTTGTCCTCAAAGTTTCAAGTGGGAGATTGAACACAGGAAGTTGTAGCTTCCATCTGGTTGTAGCCAGAGAAACCAGGGTGGCAGGGTGGTGCGAGGGAGAACAAGTGTTCTCTGTTATACAGGTTGGAGCCTATGTAACGGGAAGTTGGTGCTTCCATCCAGTTGGTGCTGGAACATTCAGGAAGTTGGTGCTTCCATCCAGTTGGTGCTGGAATATTCAGGGAGTTGGTGCTTCCTTCTAGTGGGTGCTAGAGAAAACAGAGAGTTGGTGCTCTCAAACAAGTTGCAGCTTGTAAAACAGAGGTTGTAGCCTCACATTGAGTTGGTGCTCAATTATAGATGATGTACAGAACTTAAAAGACTGCCTATCATTTTGAAGAAGAAGAGGTTTTCTCCCTTTATGGGTTTCCTCATGAAGAATCTGTCTTTGTGTATACTTTATGTGTGATTGTTGTTCTTTACCTTTACTGTCCATATGCTGTATATTGTTGATGACCACATGAGGAAATTTTAATAATGTTTTAACAGACTTAAAATTGTTTAAGCTCACATACAACTGATTCACCCCTCCCTCTCAGTTGTATTAATAATTTCAACAGGGGAACCTTCTTCAAAGGACCCTACATCGACTGTACCACCCAATGGCCCTCTTTATTTATAGAAACCATCTTTTGAACCTACAATCCACCCTTTGAAAGGGGTACTTTGAAAAACTACCCATAATCCGAATGCCTGGGTAGCTGAACACTATAACATAGTGGAATATCTTTCCCAAGCACCATGTTCCATGTCAACACTCAAAGTATTGCAGAGTTTTCCTTCATAGTGGAAATCCTTGCTATTATCCATGGGGAGAATCGACCTTTCAGAGTCCAATATTATTTCCTTTGACATAGAACAGAGTGAGTTGTGTCTCTCACACCAACTAGCATTGGAAATCACAGTTGGTTGTCTGAACAAGAATATATTTCATACAATGATCGATGAAGCAATGGCCACTTGCATTACGTCTTTGTCATGTTTTAAATCCCTTGGATCTCTACAACTCACCACATCTCCAACCATCCTAAAGTATTTTTATGGGCAGTCTTTCAAACCTCAAGGAATTCTCACCTCCTTAGCCATCGAGTTCAGGGGAAAGACTATCTCTGTAGAAGTTGAAGTGGTAGAAACCACACTTGACTATAATATTCTCTCGATTCACACTTGGTTCTATGAAATGAGGGACGTTTCATCCACTATATTTCATGTCATACGTTTTCCACACCAAGGAAAGATAGTCACGATCAATCAATTGGTTTATTGCACACCTGACTTGTGAGCTAACCCTAGCATCAACATGACTTTTATTGGTGAATCTTCCAAGGGGTATGAAAGAATCGGTATAGGCATGTTTAAATATCCATTTCTTATGGGGATATTCCCCTTTCCTGCACCCAACATGATTTTCTCATCTACCAGTGGATCCCTCGAGTCAGTTGATCCTTGAGTGGTAACTCATCCTGAGGATGTTGACTCATGTGGAGAATCTATCCCACTCACCACGATCAATATTTTCTATCTGAATATCCCATCAACATTCATTGATATTGGTCAACAACTCCATATTCATGTGGAGTGTGATCAATTTTCTCTTCCCATACTAGTTGTTGACTCTCTCGGTTCATATGATTTCTTAGATATTAAGTTTCCTTTAGAAGAGGCCATCCTGGAATTCATGGCTTCCATTGATAAGCCCAGAGGGGATGAGGATCATCACACCTTCCTCTTTGATTTGTAACTAGTGAGCATTAACACGATGATTCTTGATTCGATACTAGGGGCATTGGTTGGGACATCCAGTCAACCTCCCAGTTTTGACCCTTTTCCACCTTGGTTACCTTTTTACCACTCAATTATATGATATCCCTTCCATCGAAGATTTGTGTTTTGTAATTCCCTCATGTATTGATGAATCCCATCAAGGAGCTTCCATATCTCTCAAAACCACTCATGATGATTATCTTTAGCCATAGAGATTTTTTCCTATGTGGCATGGCCCCGTCATGGTGAGCCATATGATGCCAACAATGGCTCATGATTTCCTTGATTGTGAAAAATATCCTTGGCATGAGCTTAGCACTAGGATCTTCTTTGTCTAAACCATCAAGACGTGTATTTCCTTGTACATAAGTGTGTGGTGTGAGTGTCTTTTGTTTTGTGTACATCATATCCAAAAAATCCAAAAAACAAATTATTTTTAGGATTTCACTATGCGTGATGACCTTGGAATGTAGTTTACGTGTGTTGGCGGGATTCTAGGGACATTTATAAGATGGGGAAATCCTTTGAACTTGAGGTACATGTCTCTAAATTGACATATAAGGGGAGGTTTTTCCCTAAATTTCTCTCTTTGCATTATTAACCGCCCATATTGCCAACACTATGCCTTAACATCCCACCATTTATTTTGTTTTAATGGTCTCACTTTATTAGTATTGTTTTCTCGTTGTTTAATGTTTCTACATCACCATTTTCTTCCATTTCTTTTCACACCATAGCCATGCTTGACTGCTAGCCATCTATTTTCTTCCATTTTCAACACCCTTGGTTGAGAACTATTGTTATAAGTGATCACCATTTTCCATGTCTTGTTGCAGTCCATTTCTTCAGTCATGTTCCATGCGCTTGGAAATTCATCGCATACCATGTTTTCTCTCCAGTCGAGCTTACTATTACCACTTTGTCATGCTCAGTAACTAACCCTCACAAAGATACACCCTGGAGTCTCCTTTAATATTTTTTCAGAGTCCCTAAACATGAAAATATTCCCAAGTGAGATTTTTTCCTTTCACACTCATTAATTGGATTTGAAAGGACGATTATTCGGTGTAATTTTAACCCTTTTTCGGACCAGATGGACTAATTATGAAAAAGGAACACACTAGTCAACCTTGGCTAGAAGAGTTCTCCCTTGTATTGTTTTATACATTTTTGGCTTGGGGGACTAAATTTATGAAAAAGACTAACTTTGGAGTCTTCTTTGTCCTTTTGGACTCTTTAAATATGAAATGACACACAAGCATTTACTTTACTGTGCTCGTTAAATCCACGATATTGTATATGGAGTTTTCTTTCATATCTTTCTAGACTCCTTAAATATTGAAAAGATTGCCGAGCACCATTCTCCACCCCGGGCTCGAGTATTAAATCCACAGGTGAGAATATTGAGCACACTTTTATTTTCTTTCAAACTCATTTCAAACATGAAAGAAAGAAAAAGAGTGGGGGGTTTTACGTCTAGTAAGATTCAAAAATGGTAGTTGTCCATTGAGTCACCCTTGAACAATGCACTTGTTTTGTTTCCATGTATAAAAATTGGGTTATCCAATATTGTCTCTCAATAATTACCCTCTCCATGAGTTCTCAGACTCTGCCGACTGGTTACTCTTCTAGTCATCCATGGTATTTGTTTTTGTTCTTACTGAGTCAATTTTTCCAAGTCAAGTCATTTGTCATGCTGATTTATTCAAGGGAAGTTAGCTCATGTCAGCCAGTTTTAGTCCTTTAGCCCATTCATCTCGGCCATCCTTGCATCAGTTGTGCTCTACCATTACACTATTCACACAATCTACCTTTATATGTTTCATGTCAATTTATGGGGGATACATCAAGGCCCTCCTTCGATGGATTTCATCCTGTCAACTCCATATCATTATCCAGGATTGAAATCTAGAAACCAGTTAATACCCTGGGATTTGCAGACATCAGTGGAAGATTTCGTTGCATTTTGACAGTGGGATTACATCATTGGATCCCATTGAATGAATCTATGAGTTTTTGACTTCAAATCATTTATTCACACCCTTTATATTGTACTAGGTATCCTTTGGTCCATCATCATCATCGATGGGTTACCTCGCGTCTGTTAACGGTATACATCAATCATTGGTAATCAGACAGTTTCTAGCATGCTCGACCTCAACTCATTTATTTTCATTTTGTCGATTCATACCATTGGGATTTGGGACGAAGACCTTGGGTTGGGACCACCACATTCCTTGATAACATTCCCTCACAATTTGTGATGGAGTTATTCATGAGTGCTTCATAGATCACTCAGGAATCGAGTCCTCTCACTGATTTTTATACTATGGCATAGATCCACATTTGTATTTGGTCACAGCTATGTTTTCACTTGTGATATGGATAAATGATGTATTTTTTTCATGGCCATGATATAATTGTCTGCATCATGCATGGATATGCAATGTACTATGTTATCACACAAATTGTAGGTTGGGAAAAGCCTGACCCAAACCACAATATGGAGACAACTAAGAGAACACCTAACCATGGTCACATCAGATAGGTATTCCTGTCACTTTAGAGGTGAAGTGATAAACTCAAGGGGGGGAATATCAGGTGACCCTAGGGAGAAATAATATGGAAAGTGAGATGATGAGATGAATTCCCCTATAGCTCAAGTTTCTAAGTTGAAGAATGCTTTGATGACATGTCTCATATGTGGTTTAAGGTTTCCAAGTCTTTGAGTACCTGTGGAAAGTGTTTGTACCTTCCCAAAACACAAGAAAATCCAATTGTACGAACTATATATTAGGTGGAAAAGAAAGTTAAGATTTCTTTCCCTATTTGTAGCAGTCAACAAAAATATATGTCAGCAAGAAAATAGTTTTTATAGTTGCTAAATAAATTCCAAAAGTCAAGAAAATGATACAAGAGCTAAGCTAGGTGTAACTAGTACAACTCAAGATTGAAAGAGAAAGACCTTAGGAAAAAAGTAAGGCTATTATAAGCAAGTGTTGTAGAGATAATTTATCATCCTTGTGTTGTAGAAAACAATTTGTTACAACAGAAAAATCAGCCACCAAAACTTGCAAATAATCCACCCAAAAGTGTGTTGGAACTAGTAAATTATAGGGGCAAATTACTAGAAACTTTTGACAATTGAAAAGAGAGTTATTTAGAAAGTTGTTTAGGGTTTTTTTCCAGACCTAATAGATTCAAATTAAATTTGTAACAACAAAAATAAAAACTTTGAGAAATAAGACACCCTTGTGGCCTTAGAAATATTAGAACACATAGAAAAAATTCCAACTCAGACGATCTCAATATCTCAACTTTTTACGATTACCAATGCAATAATTTATTTCTCCAATGTATGAAGATTAATGAATTCCTATTGGTTAAATGGAGTCTCTTGATGAAAAAATTTGGATGAGTTACTTCCTTGGTGTTGTAATCCCTTTTATTCCCCAAGGAAAACCCTAACCAACAAGGAAAATATAGGAGGGTGTAAGCCCTTTTACTCCTCCTAGTATCCTTTGCACCAAAAACTATTTCAAACAATTAAAATGGACTTGGAGGGGATTGTATTCCCTTATACTCCCAAATAAATCATCACATTAATATTACAACCAATTAAAGAGAGAAATAAACATGAAATCCTTACCTAGTTGAAGCATTAATAAGATGAAACCATAATTCACCAAGCAAATTACACCATAAAGAAAGAAGCAATTATCCAAGAGAGAAAGTGCATCATCCATCCATCCAATAGAAAAGATAAACCATCACAAGATAATGTAACCAAGAAATATAAAGATATTTTCCCAAGTAGGACACAATGTAGTCCTCTCACAATGGGAGAGTTGTGTCAAAATGAAATAGACTTGATCTCTATTTATAAAAAATGTTCTAAAACATGTTTGTCCATAAACATTAGGGTAAAAAAAGAGATAAAGGGTCAACAACCCTTATCTTTCCCCTTTACAAAAACAATATTATTTAATTCATACTTTGCACATAAGAGAAACCCTAGAAACAGGACGTCACCCCTTTTTTGGGCAACGTTTGGCACTTTTGGTCAAGTCATTGAGTCAGAGAAGGGAGTGCTAGGCCTCCAAAGGAAAATAGTCTTCAACAAAAGCATTTATTCCTCGATATATGGGACTCTTCCTCTAAAAATTTCCAAGTATCTTCAATCACCACACAATCCTAGCCCTAGGGTGACGTCGAGCCCTCAAAAGGTGATGTTTTGGTCCTTTCAAGAAAATTGTTTGGCATGTAGGGGATGGGAAAGATCCTCCAAGGTGTCCTCTAGGCCTCCAGAGGCATTTAATCATCATCTGGAGTGTGGGCCCTTCATGTCCAACTTATGGGCTTCAATCCCCATGGAAGCCCAAGCTAGGCATGTTCTTCCAAAATTGTCCACCAATTAGGTCCTGCAAAGACAAATGAATATTCCCTCCAAGGATATCAAGTCAAATGCATCATGATGAGTAAATAAAATAAATAAAATATTCATCTAAGCATGTACATACAAACCACCTCATCAAAATAAACAAGTTCTCAAAGACCCTATGCAATTTGCCAAGTTTAGGTATGGGAGGGTTGACAGAGTGACCTATTGGGTGAATTGTACCTCAAGTTTATGGGTGTTTCCTGAGGGGAACTCTTTCTAAGTCATATGGATGAGGTGTCATGGATGGGGGGAATAATTTTTGGCATGGGGTTCATTACATACAAGGGGTTGTAGTGTCTCATTTATGGGTTCCTTTGTATAGGGTATGTTTCACCTTCATTTCAATGCAACCTTTTTCCAAGCCCATTTATTTTCTTTTCTTCTATTAGGATGTTTCTAGGTTGAATCCAAGGTGGGGATTCTACCTAAGCATAAAAAACACTTCCCACCTAAAATCTACCCTATTCACATCATTATTCCCCAAGTTGAAAACATGTGTGGGGCTTCTACCTAAGCATTAAAAACAATGCCCACACATGCTCCACCTTGGTTAACATTTGTTTATTAGTTATTTTTCATGGGTCCCATTAGTTTCTAATGAGAGAAATTTCATTTTACTTGGGATCCCTAGGTGAGAATATAGAAGGTTCGTGATTGGATTTTATCTTTTTCCATCTACAAGCCTTTGGGCCTTCGGCCCCTTCTTCCCATGAAATGAGGGACAACCCCTTCTTGGGTCAGTACACCCAAAAATCCCAAAATGTAAGGAGATGAGGGGATGAAGTGTGGAAAGTGACATGTATGGTCGAGAATCGCACGATGAATCATCAAGATGACCTCCTAGTAGACTACCTATCCCTAAGGGTGAACCACTTACTAGGGCGCAATGTCAACCACCAAAGTGAAACATGGCAAAGAGCATAATGTCCAAACAAACATTACATAATCATAAGCATTAATATATGAAACAAACTCAAACGCCTTAAAATATTGAAATGATACTCACCATAATACTTGTCTTGTACCTCATGGAGAAAGGCCCAACTTCTTATGGAGGCCAGCTGATGTGGTGGATACCATCGTGATGTTGTGGTGGTGAGGTGGGTCTATTTCTGTGCAAGTGGACATTGTTGGTCAAGTTGTCTCTCGATACTCCATGTATGCAACCTAAGGGCCTTGAGACATCATCTCCTTAGTTACCCCTTTGAGTTTGAGATAACATACTATTTTTGGTGGCTATGCTTAGTTTTTATTACAGAGCATGGGTATGCTCACCTCGGAGATGTTATTATTATACAAGACTTATGATGATTTCTTTCCAGGTTCCTTTTCCTAAATCTCTGTAATTTTTTTTGTAAAGTATTTCGGCCATCAAACACCTCTTCTAACCACACACTTTAGGGGGGATATGTTATACAGTTATTTTCCACCTGATCACTTGATGGGAATCATCTAGAAGTTAACAGTATGAAACATTTAATTATACCACTTTTCCCCTGGTTCGTAGTCCCTTTTTTCCTAGTCGATGGTTGTCCCTTTACATCCCATGAAAAAAATTGTTGGTGGCTCCTTGTCCTATTTCAAAGGGTGATTGGTCGCTCCCTGAAAGAATGCAGGGTATGACTGGGTCTGTTACTCCCTATTTAGGATTATTTTCCAAGAGATAAGATTAAACCTCTAATTTTCATGGTTCGACCTCGAGAAGCTTGTTATCTTGGGAATCTAAATCCTATATAGATTAATCTTTGATATTATATATATTATCCTATATATTGAGGGTTTATCATGGGAAAAGGGGGGAGAAAGGAGAAATAAAATTTATACTTGTGGTTTGATTATAGATCTTGGGAAAGGAAATTGGGAAAGGATTGCATCAACTTCCTTGATTTTAAGTTGTAAACCATTTGTTTCATTAATAGAAGGTGTACAAGATTTCCCCCCTTACTTGGTTGCATGTAATTGTTATAATCTATGTAGGTAATTGATACTCTTATGTTATGTCACTAGATATAATATCCATTTATACATGATTCATTTGATCTTTTGAAAGGTTTCTTTGTTTCTCTATGTGTGCATATCCGCGTTGACAAGAGAAAAAGGAATCTCCGAGAGAGCTAACATATAAGGAGCATGCAGGTACAAACATTAGATCACCGAGTAAACCTTTCATTGCATCAACTCATAGATTCTTTTAGTGTATAATTTAGATCTAGGAAAATATGATTCTTGCATCTCTATTCTATCTTAGGTCTAGGAAGAGCCTAAGGGAGGTAACTCATGCAGGGTTCATTTACCCTACAACACTTGGTGTGAATGTTACTGGGAGAGGTACACTATGGATGAATCTATGCCATTCAAGAGAGAACCCACTTGGGTATCCCTTATGGATGCTTTAAAAAAGGAATTATACCTTGTTGGAAACTGAGATGACTAGTATATGAGATGGATGACTCTGTGTCGGGAAAGAGACAAGATGGTGTTAGAGTACACTAACATATTCCATACCTTATGCTCAAAGTTGGGTATTAGAGACTCTGATGGACACCTTGTTCTAAAGTACCATAGTTTCCTACACGGATACATCCAAACAGAGATGGATTTCTTAGACATATCCTCATTGGGAGTAAGTGATATGCAGTGAAAATTGAGCATAAATTCAAGCAACATAGTAAGTGAGAGTTTAGGTTTGCAAATATTCCACAAAAAAATCATGGAAAAGGAAAGCCTAACTCACAGAATGGAGGGAAAAGAAAGCAGAGTCAATATCAAGAAAGTTGGTCCAATTTGTTGGCTAAGAAGGGTGATGGGAAGTCGAAGGACACCGAAAAGTTGTGCATGTTGGTTGTGGAGCCTGATTCTCTTCCTATTTCATAGGCCTTTGTTTTAAACCATGTTTATACCCCATGAATATTGTACACCCTGGAATATTGTACACCCCTCCACGCGAGGGGGTTACAGGGGGGGATTGCCCCCCCTACAGGATCTGGGGGGCTCATGCCCCCGGCGGGGGGGGGATCCGGGGGAAAGAGGGATTTCTGTGGAGAAACCCTCGAAGAAAAATTTTCATTGTAAATGTATATTGTAATTTCATATTAAATCTCGACCGTTCATTATAAGGTCACAGATCTGACGATAGAAGTTATGTTAGGGTTTTTTTCCCTAAAAGGAAACCCTCTTTTGTGAGGGAAATGTATGGTGACTATGTATCATTGTGAATATTGTATTATTAAAGGGGAGACTGTGAGAGGAAGAAGAGGAAGTTACAACATGTGTGTTGTAGGTTGTATCCCTTCATTTGCTGGATAATAAAAAGGAAGGACCTGACAATTTATCTGGTGGACGTATCCCACACTGGGTGAACCGCGTATATATGTGTCTCTATTGTATTGTGTATCTTCTGTGTTTTATTTCTGCATTTTTTTTTATTTTATTGCTCAGTGATCCTATTTTTCTAACAACTAGTATCAAAGCGAAAGGTAACTCATAGGAAAAGAGGGTTCCTGGTTTGAGTGGGAGCAATGGCAAAATATGGAAAGTTTAGGGTCGAGAAATTTAACAGCTAAAACTACCCATTATGGAAGATGTAGATGGAAGATTATTTATATCAGAAGGATCTGTTCCTACCATTAGGTGGAATAGAAAAGAAATCGACGACCATGAAGGATGAAGAATGCGAGGTTCTTGACAAAAAGGCACTAGGAATGATACGACTGAGTCTGGTAGTGTCGGTGGATTTCAATATTTCAAAAGAAAAAAACAATGAAGGAGTTGATGGATGCATTGGATAAACTGTATCAAAAACCCTCGGCGTCCAATAAGGTATTTCTAGTGAACATATTATTTAATATGAATATGTCAGAAAGTGGGTTTGTTGCAGATCATTTAAATGAATTTAATATAGTTACTAATCAACTAAGTTATGTAAAATTGGACTTTGATGATGAGGTCAGGGCTCTTCTAATTTTGTGCTCATTTCCAGAAAGTTGGAATGGATTGGTCATCGCTATAAGTAACTTTATCTCTGGTTCAAACACTTTAAAATCTAATGACGTTGTTGGTGTTATCCTTAGCGAGGAAATGTGATGGAAAAACATATGTGAGACATCAAGTAATGCATTAAACATGGAGAATAGGGGAATACAAAAGGATAGAGGAAAGGGATAAGGGAACCACGATAATTATAGGAAGGGAAGACACAAATCCAGACTAGGAAAGATAGAGTGTTGGAATTGTGGGAAGAAAGGACATCTAAAGAAAGACTACGGATCTCCAAAGAAACAAAGGGATGGACAACGAGAGAAAAATCAGGAAGCAAATGTAATAGGTGATGTGTTACAAGATTATTTGATTCTTTCTGTAGATAATATCTATGAGTCTTGGGTAGTATATTCAGGGACTTCATTTCATGCCACACCCCATAGGAAACATTTTCTATATTATGTTCAAGGTGATTTTGGATAGGTTCATTTGGGTGATGATGCACCATGAAAAATTGTTGGAATGGGAAAGGTGAAACTAAAGCAAAGGAATGGAAACTAATGGTTGTTGAAAGAAGTAAGAGATGTTCCAAATCTAAGGAAAAATCTAATATCAATGAGGTAGTTGGAAAGTGAATGTTGTATATCCACATTTATAGATAAGGTGTGGAAAGTCACCAAAGGATCACTGGTGATAGAAAAATGAGATAAGGTAGGTACATTGTATTTATGTACTGGTAATATTGACTCTTCTATTTCTTTTGGTTCTAAGGGAGTGGATACAAACCTATGGAATCATAGGCTTGGACACATGAGTGAGAAGGGGATGCAGATACTTCACAAAAAAAATTGTTGCCAGATCTTAAACAAATTGATTTTGATTTCTGTGAGCATTATGTTTATGGAAAACAAAAGAGAGTCAGATTTCTCAGAGTCAAAAAAGAAAAGAAGAGTGAAAGGTTAGAGCTTGTGCATACATATGTATGGGGACCAACTCACGCATCATATCTTGGTGGCTCTTGTTATTATGTTACTTTTATTGATGATGCAACTAGAAAAACTTGGGTTTATTGCATTCGACAAAAATCTTATGTTTTTGATACTTTTAAGAAATGGAAATCTTTAGTTGAGAATGAGACAAAAAAAAGGTTGAAGTGTCTCAGATAAGAAATTGGAGGTGAATATTGCAACACAGAGTTTTATGATTACTGTTCATACCATGGGATTCGTAGAGAGAAGACAGTTCCAAGAACACCACAAGAAAATGGTGTGTCAGAAAGGATGAAGATGACAATCATGGAGCGTGCGAGTATGAGATTGCATGATGGTTTTCCCTTACATTTATGGGTAGATGTTGTAGATATTTTTGTTTACTTAATAAACAGAGGACCTTCAAGATCTTTAGATGCTGAAAATCTAGAAGAGGAATGGACATGTAAAAAGGTAAACTATTCTTTTTTGAAGACTTTTGGTTGTGAAGCATTTGTCCATATTGATAAAGAAAATAGAAAAAACCTTGAGGAAAAATCCAAGAAGTGTACCTTTATTGGATACGGTGTTAATGATTTTGGTTATCGCTAATGGGATTATGAAAATCACAAAATCATTAGGAGTAGAGAGGTCATATTCAATGAGAATGTCATGTACAAAGATCAGTTGTAGGGAAAGAAACAGGAAAAAGAAAAAGTAGAATACACAGTGCTTGATGAGATCACTGAAAAAGAAATTACAAAGGTACCAGAAAATCAAAATGTATAACAACAACAACAACAACAGGTACCGCAAAATCCTACACGTGTTGTTAGAGTATCTACCAGGTTAAGTAGACCCCCTGAATGATACTCTCCTTCATTGTATTATTTATTGTTGATTGATTTTGGTGAACCAGAAAGTTATGAAGAGGCAATGCAGGTAGACACCAAAAATAAGTGGGAGCAAGGCATGAAAGAGGAAATGGATTCCCTGGTAAATAACCAGACTTGGGATTTGGTTCAATTGCATACAAGAAAAATATCATTGCAGAATAAATGGGTTTACAAGTTGAAGGAATAAGATGGAGGCAAACAACAGTACAAGGCTAGACTTGTTGTAAAGGGGTTTTCACAAAAGAAAGGTATAAAATTTGATGAAATATTTTCTCCTGTTGTTAAAATGACTTCAATTAGGACTATTTTAAGTCTTGTGGTAGTAGAATATTTACATATTGAACATTTAGATGTAAAAACAACTTTTCTCCATGGGGATTTGGAGGAAGAGATTTATATGAAACATCCACGAGGGTATGAGGTCAAAGGGAAGGAGAAGTTGGTATGCAGGTTGAAGAAGAGCTTGTATGGCCTAAAGCAAGATCCAAGGTAGTGGTATTTTAAGTTTGAGAGGTTTATGACAGAACAAGGTTATAGTATATGTCATTCTGATCATTGTGTTTATTTTAAAAGGATAGAAAATGGAAGCTATATTATCTTGCAATTGTATGTAGATGAAATGGTTGTTGGAGGGTCTAATATGAAGGATATAAATGTGCTCAAGAATAAATTAGCTAATTCATTTGTGATGAAGGATTTGGGTGTTGCAAAGAAAATCCTTAGTATGAGAATAACAAGAGACAAGAAAAATCACAAATTGACATTATCTTAGGGTGAGTACATAGAGAAGGTTTTGGAGAGGTTTAGAATGCAGAATGCAAAACCAGTTAGTACACCTTTGGCCAACCATTTCAAATTAACTAAGAAAATGCGTCCCAAGACACATGAGGAAATAGAATATGTGTCTAGGGTCCCTTATTCATCAACAATTAGTAGCTTGATGTATGTGATGGTTTTCACAAGATCAGATATTGCACATGTAGTGGGAGTTGTGAGCAGGTATATGAAAAATCCAGGTAAATAACATTGGGAGGAAGTAAAGTGGATTCTAAGGTATTTGAGAGGTACTGCTACTCATGCATTATTTTTTGGAGGTTCAAACATTATTCTACAGGGATATGTTGATTCACATATGACATGTGACAAAGATAGCAGTAGGAGCACCATAGGGTATGTTTTTACTGTAGGTGGAATGACAGTAATTTGGATTTAGAAACTGCAAAAGGTTGTTGCACTTTCAACAATAGAGGCAGAGTATGTTGTTGCTATAGAGGCTAGTAAAGAGATGATTTGGTTACAGAGGTTTATGGAGGAATTGGGAAAGCAAGAGAATAGAAGGTTGTACTATGACAATGAGAGTGCCATTCATCTTTCAAAAAACTTATCCTTCCATTCAAAGACAAAGAATATACATATCAGGTACCTGTCAGGCTGCTAAATTGAAGCTTTTAAGTGTCCTGAATCACTAAATTGTCAAACCAGGGTTGGTAAACTTCGAGCTGATACACAGTATGTGCAGGCAAGCGTCTAGTCTTTATTTGAATGCTATCCTAAGAATAAAACACACACCTATTCTGAGAACTTGAATTCTAATGACTAACTCAAAACTGAGCATTTCCTATTAAGTCATAAACAGAAGAAAAAAAAAAAAAAACAGTCTTGTGCTCAAATGTTGGTACTGCTATCTCTATTCAAAAGCGTCATGCTACAAAGTCATTCTACCTCTATGTTCAACCATCTACCATCAGCATTTTTGTTTAAGTCATGACACACAGGGTATTGTCGAAACTGCATTCATTCTGAGCATCCAAAACAAATCTAATGCTATCTACAGGAAAACAGAGTATTATGCTACTAACTGGTACCAGGAGCTCCTTCTATTCTAACTGTAACCTAACTGTTCTAAGCACACAAGGCGACTATTGTCTAACAAAGAAAAATGCATGCTACTCTGAGTTATGTTTGAAATGAAAATGAAAATCCAAACAATCATGTGCATATGCTAACCCTACAGGCATCAGTACTGTGTTTAACATTCACCAACATGAAAAGATAACAGTCTGGAAATTAAGTCTGTTGAGGAACGAATACACACGATTCTGAAACTTTTGAACTGTCGTGTAAGCAAGCATTAACACACTGCAATGAACCGAGCTATGATAAACTAGAGCTAAATCTGTGAACGCTAAGTTACTTAAGATGCGAGCTATACAATATTGAAACAAACCAAAGCTACAACAGCACACACTAAATCTATGACAAAATAAACGCAGCGACTTGCACCAGTTTGGCGGGCCCAACCAAATGGTACAAACGCTGTGGGAAACGAACAGAGCCGACTAAATCATACAATGCAGATATAGTGTAACTCCACGCTTCATTAACTCATCAAAACAGTATTCAGATCATATGACAATAAAAAAATACGCAACAGAAGTTTGTATTAAAGCATAGGTTCATGGTATCACATAATCCGGCAATAACAATAGTAATAGCAACAGTAGTAACAGTAACCCGTTCTCAGGAGTGATCCCGGGTTTTAATAGCAGTCTTATTCATAACAGTCGAAAATGGAANATTATTCATAACAGTCGAAAAATGGAAACGAACGGATCCCTGATCCGAGAATAATCGTGGAATCAATTAAAAACGTATTTCACAACTTCGTGACACGTAGTGTCACGAAGTGTGTAGGATGAAGAACAATCGATCCAGGTTGATCATTATACTCTCGAGCACTCTATGGCGACGATTACAGCTGGCCTGTGAACCTTCCTGCTCTTCATTCGAACCATAACGCACATCATCATGCATAGATCTCGAACGGCTCCACTGGTACCTCCACAGGTGCGAGTTGGTACCTGGTACCGGCATCCTGTTCCAAAAATAGCGGTGGTACCTAACCCAAGTGATATTAGTCACATTATCAATTAAAAGAATTAAAGTGCATAAAAATAGTTTGAAATGCAAAGATACCTTAGGTGACCCCTTTTGCATGGTAGAGAGATGTTACGTATGTCAAAATGAGGTCAAAAGGGTGGTACTGGCATATGAATGGAGGTCGATGGTATATAATATAGGCAAAGAGCATGGTCAAAACCGGGGACCAACATACCCCCACACTGAAGTTCTTTCCTGTCCTCAGGCAACAAAAATAAAAAAAAACTTGGTCGCCATCAAAGGGTTGCAGCGGCTGCAACCAGCATCTGTAGCCTTTCCTGCTTCTTCAGATTCCTCATCTCTTTCTTAAGAACCCTGTTAATTATAACATGCTTCTTAGCAATCCTTTGAAGCTGTTTGTTTCTTTTGAAAATATCCCTCTTTCCCTGCTTTAACCTTTCAATTTTTGATAAGAGGTGATTTATCTTGAGCTTCAGGAGTTCATTTTCTGTTTTAACATGTCTGTCCAATACACGGTACTCATGCAATTTTTCCTTCAATATGGTGTTCCTGTTTTCCAGCCTCGCCACCCTGGGCTTCAAGGACCGACTGGAGGAGAGCTTGCAGTGGGTTTCAATTGTTTTCTCTTGTTTGGGCTGTACTGGAGGGCTCGATGCATGCGTGAGTTCCTCGGGACTTTGAACAGGGGTATGAAATATATCGGAATCATGATCAGGAGTGAATTCAGGAGTGAGTGTAACTGGGTTGTGCTCGTAAGTATCAGCTGGGTCAAAATTATGGTCTGGGCTAAGTTCACAAGGATTAATTGGATCAACATCATGATTCGGACTGAGTTCATAGTTGTCAATGGGGCTAGGTCCATCGGTGTTAGCTGGGCTAGGTTCGGGAGTGGGTTCTTTGGGCATTTGGACAGAGGTACCGGTTGGTACTTGGACGAATTCATTCTGCACAACTTTCTTGGGTGTAGTGGCCTGCCGAGTGGTCCTGTGATTTTTCCGAATGAGCTGAGACAACGTCCATGTCATCTCGGATGGCTCCGGGGCTTCCTTGTGACCATCTATGTTTTCTAGTCTTTCTTGTGTGGGGTAGCTGGGTATTGAATCATCCATCCCCGTCAATATACTTTTTCATTTTCTCTTTGGGTTCCTCCTAGGCTGATCAATTGACTCAACTAGCTCTTCCACATTGATTATGTCATCGACAGCTGGGGAAGAGCTCGGGACTGTAATGTTCTCCTCGATGGGTGTGGTGTCCTTCCCAAATTCAGCATGGGTTTCTACTTTGCCGTCCACTGGAGGTTCAGGCTCGGGGTTCTCAGCAGAGTCTTTGGTTAGGGTCTTGACTTTCTTTATCTTGGGGGTCGGTTTTTTGTGTGGGGCAACAGGCTTCCCCTTTTTAGCTTTTGACTGGGCCCGAGCGAGGGTTTTAGCAGCAAAGAGGTCCTAAGTCTCTTGTTTTTTTGATAGTGCAAATGTAATCAAAATATTAACTAAGCTGAAGTGAAATAGACTTCCCCTAAACTCACTAACCCTTTGAACTTGCTCAGCCATCCTTTTCAAACTTTTTAACAGAAAAAATGGTACGTTCAGCAAGGTACCTGTGAAGTGCCGTAGAAGTCGGGTGTGGCAGGGGAAGATAATGGTGTATTGACCCTCGCATGTTAAATAACGTTGAAGGATGATCAACACCTGTGCCCACTGTGGCTCTAGCCAGGCCCGCGACGTTACCTCGGTCCATCTTGTGTTCCGGTACTGGGGTTTTAACAATTGCGCACAGAGCTCCTTATCCACTGGTTGTCCCTTCGTCCACCGCTGGCCTGTGGTGGGTAACTCAATCGCCTCTGCGATAAACTCATCTGTGATCCTAAACTCCAATCCGTCCACCTTGGCGGTCTCACCATCGAAATGCAGCGTGAATTGAACGGTGATGGCATCGTCATACCCATTGAACTTTTTCAGGAATGGTTCCCATCCGGCTTGCTTGAAAATTTCTCTCGTGGCCTTATATTCTGGAAGGGCTTCCAGGTCAGCATAGGTTTCTGGTTCATGGTGGTTGGCGACCATAGCTCTTTTTGGCATAACAGGGAGAGTCGATCATTAGCAGTGGAGGTTGGTTGAGGGCGACAAGAGCGATGAGAGGGGAGAATGCGATAGGGAATGTGATGAAATGAACGGTCGGGCGAAAACGGTATGAAAAGATTTGAATCGCTATGGAATCAGATAAGGTGTCGGGTCATGATGGAGATCGTACGGGTGTAGAACTATGATAACCGAGTCAAATCAAAATAAGTCCTGGTTATGATGGATGTTCATGACACAAAATGCCATGAAGGTTCAGTAATTAGGTACCAACCGTAAAAATGATGGAATGTTAAGGGGTACTTAAGGCACTCGTAATTCAAACATTAGTATGCAACTTTAATACAATCAATCAATATGAACTTATACGCACCTAAGTTACATTACCTTTACCCATTGTTATGCAAAGTTTGTTGTGAAATTATCGTTTGAGGCTAGTCTGGATCTGAAGGCATGCAAACAGTATAGCTGCTCTGGTCCTTTTGATGCACCTGTAACTGAAGAACTATGCACTGGTACTGACTGGTACCACTGGAATATTCAGAAATCTGAATTACATTACCTCTCCATCGATACGCGAGTCTTGTTGTGGAATCATCTTTTGAAGCTAAGCCTGGATTTGAAAGCATGAAAGGTGTAGCTGCTCTGGTTTTTCTGCTGGCCCTGTAACTGATAAACTCGGTACTGGTACTGACTAGTACCACTGGGACGTTCAGGAGTCTGTTGAACAACTAATACCATTTCTGAGAAAAACTTCCTGTTATGACAACAGATTATCTTAGGATGACCCCAGAACTTGGCTTCTTGTTCTGTCCTGTAAAAGATCACTGAAATCATGTCTTCAATCAGCTTCAAAGCTTCACTCCTAGTACAAGTCTGATTTGTGTGAATAGATGTGCCGAAGTCGAACACAAATAGAAATCATCGGATTACCAGCCATTCATGAATGCTGTTAACTGATGCGAGACGACCCACCTGTGATGTCAATGGGCCTCAAGGTACCTATAGCACATCCTAAATAGGTACGAATAGAGGTGTCGGTGTCGAGTCACCTGTAGGATCCATCAACCAAGAGACATTGGTGTATTCCCATGGCTGCTAGCAAAGACATCTGCCATTGAGGCATGCAGAGTCCAGGGTGCTAAATGGTCTCTAATATCTGCTCCAGATAAGGTGCTGATGTCGATGGAGTGAGATTTGTTGAAAGTTGGACCTTAACGTATTCCACATCATCCAACACGAGTGCAGATAAAAATTTTGCAGACATAATTTTAGGACAGTAAACACCTGCTTGTGGATTTTATGAGCCCAAGCTAGTTCAAGCTCATTGCTTCCTCATATTTAGAGATTCTGAGGAAATGCCAAAAGAAGACTCCAAGGGGGTTTATTTCCCATAGTAATTCACCAGGTCTGGTAAATAATAATCCTTCCTGATAAATGCCCCTTTCATTTTTAATGAGCAAACGAAGGGAGCAAACAAGCTCGAATGTACCTGGTGCAAAACAAGTTATCCATGCTGATAAGAAATTCTCATGAAATAAAGCAATATTACCTTCTTATTTGTTGTGAGTTCCGTTGTGCACTTGTTTTGAGGAGCCTGTAGAACTGAAAACAAAATATCAATACATCCAAGAAAAAAGAAAACAAATGTTTTTTTTTTCTTTTTTATATTATTTGATTTTTTTCTTTTTCTGAAAATTTACTATTTACAGAGTTTTAAAATAGTATGCATGATCAAGGAGCAGCAGGAGAGGAAGACTCCTCTCCTACTATCTTCAGTTCTGTTTGCTTGGCCACTTCCTGTAAGAAATCATCTTTTGACAAAGGCCTGTTGTACACTTTCAGTGGATGTCCATTCACTACAAAGGAGTTCTTATCAAAAACAGTTTCTACTTCGTAAGGTCCCAACCATCTCGTTGTAAGTTTTCCTTTGAAAGTTTTGTATTTGGAATCGAAAAGTAATGCCCAGTCCCCTGGTTGGAAATGCTTTTTCTTGATGTACTTGTCATGCCACTTGCTACGTTGATTTTGCACAAGGATGGTCCTTTGAAGAGCATCCTGCTTGATTTCTCCTAATTCATTAAGTTGCATGACCCTTTGTTTCTGTGCTTCACTCAAATCCAACCCCAAATCTGCTGCGAGGCGAAATGTATGGACCTGGAATTCTATGGGAAGCATAATTTGTTTACCGAATACTAACTCGTAAGGAGTGTGACCAATGGTATTCCTCCATGTAGTCTGGTATGCCCATAAAGCTTCTGGAAGTCTATCTGCCCAGTCCTTATGATGTAAGTGTATGGTTTTGGTCAGGATGGCTTCTAGAACTTTATTGGTAGATTCCACTTGCCCATTAGCTTGTGGATGGTAGGGGGAGGACTTACAGTGTTTGATCCCATATTTGTCCGTGAGTTCTTTCATCAGTTTGGAGGTAAATTGGGCACCTTGGTCTGTGACAATCTCTCATGGGACACCGAAGCGGGTAAATATCTCTTCGTACATAAACTCAATCACTGATTTCTCAGTTGCCTGATAAAGGGCTTTGGCCTCTACCCACTTGGTCACAAAATCCGTGCACACCAAGATGTACTTTTTCTTCCTTGACATTGGAGCAATTGTCCCTACAAAGTCTAATGCCCATTTATCAAATGGTTCAATTACAACTTGTGGTCGTAAGGGAATTTCATCTGCTGCAGTGGGCCTACCCATCCTTTGACAGCTGTCACAACTTCTCACATACTTTGTTGCATCCTTGAACAGTGTCGGCCAATAATATCCTGATTGTAAGACTTTGTATGTTGTTCTCTTGTCAGAGAAATGTCCCCCACATGGCCCATCATGACAGGCCTGGAAGATCTCAGGAATTTCGTCTTCCTGGACACATCTCCTAATAATCATATCAGGACTTGTATAGAAGAGATCACTTCCCACCCAAGAATAGTAAGCACTCTGTTGGATGATTCTTTTCTTCTGGGGTGCTGATAAGTGGGCTGGTACTCTTCTTGTGGCTAAGTAATTTGTCGTATCTGCAAACCAAGGGGTTTTGGCAGAGACTGCAAACAAATGTTCGTCAGGGAAGTTATCGTCCACCGGGGTCTCAATACTATTTTGGGGAATACGAGAAAGAAAATATGCAACTACATTTTCTTTCCCTGGCCGATCAACTATGGTAATGTTGAATTCTTGAAGCAGTAAAATCCATYGGGTGATTCTACCAATAGTGACTGGTTTGTTCATCAAGAATCTGATTGTTGAATGGTCAGTGTGTACAAAAACCTCATATCCAGTAATGTAGTGGCGAAATTTGTTGATGGAATGAACTACTGCTAAGAATTCCTTCTCTGTTACCGTGTAGTTCAATTCAGGAGGGGTCAAGTTCTTGCTGGTAAAGTAGATTGCATAATTCTGTTGGTTCTCCTTTTGCCCAAGTACTCCTCCTAAAGCAGTGTCTGAGGCATCGGTTGAGATGTGGAAAGGAAGGGACCAATTTGGCCCTCTAAGGACAGGTGCCATAGACAGTTTTGCTTTTAAATCCTCGAAAGCACTCTGACAATTATCGTCCCAACAGAATTCTGTATCCTTTGTCAGCAGTTTAAACATGGGGTCGACTACTTTTGTGAAGTTTTCAATAAATCGTTGGTAATAGCCAGCATGCCCCAAAAAGCTTCTCACATCTTTTTGGGTTTTTGGGGGAGGGAAGATTAACTATCACTTCAATCTTGGCTGGGTCTACTTTGATTCCTTCAGCAGAAAAATGGTGACCCAACACAATCCCTTCAGTTAAGAGCATCTTGCATTTTTCATGGCTGAGGGATAGATTTGATTCTTGGCAGCGGATCAGGACTTTCTCCAGGTTACTCAAGGCTTCTTCGAAGGTGTTACCGTAGACAGTAAAATCATCCATGTAAACCTCCACACAGTCATGGATCAGGTCAGCAAAAACACCGAGGACAACTCTCTGAAATGTTGCAGGAGCGTTACATAATCCAAAAGGCAACACTTTATAAGCATAAGTGCCCCAAGGACATGTGAATGTTGTCTTGTCCTGGTCTTTAGGGGCAATCTGAATTTGGTTGTACCCACTATATCCATCCAGGAAAGAAAAATATCTCTTGCCAGCCAAGGTATCCAAGACTTGATCTATGAAGGGCAAGGGAAAATAGTCTTTCAGGCTTGCCTTGTTCATCTCCCTAAAGTCTACACACATCCTCCATTTTCCTGTTAACTTCTTGGGTACCACCACAAGAGGTGAAACCCACTTACTGTCAGAAATTGGATAGATGAATCCAACATTTAGCAATTTCTGCAATTCTTCTTTTACAAAGTCTTTCAGGATTGGATTCATGCGTCTCTGTGGCTGTCTCACTGGGGTCATCCCTGGTTGGATGTAGATGTGGTGAATACAGGTGTCAGGGTGGATTCCCTTCATGTCAGTGTATTCCCAAGCAAAATCCCCTGACTGTTCTTTCAAAAGTTTTGTCAATTGTTCCTATTGACTGGTACTTAATTCAGAGTTGATGTATAGACATCTACCTGGACTAAGTTCTACTGGAATGGTATATGGCCCTGAGTGTTCAGAAACAGTGAAAACCATGGATGGTGAAAATGAAGAAAATAGATCACTTCGTTCCTGAAAATCCTCTTGGAAAATCTGATCATATTGCAGATAGGTCTGTGGAAACTCAACATTTTCTGTTACAGAAAGAAACTGACTTAGAATGTTATCTTCGGTAGGTTCTTGAAGTGCATGGATCTCATAAATAGAGAATAAGGGTTCCTCATCCTCATTCTCAAAATAGGGGCACTTCAACCAGCATAATTCTTCTGTAACAGGTCGGGCAGGTGGAAACAGGGTAAGTTTCTGTGAAGAAATGTCATTTGAAATGAACATGTCTCCACCGTGACATCCTATGAAAGAATTGGCTGTGGCCAGCCAAGTTCTCCCTAGAATGATTGGGTGGCCCTTTGTGGGATCCTTTGAATGAATTATCATGAAGTCCATAGGATACTCCCACGAGGCTAAAGTCACAAGGATGTCATCAAGAACTCCAGCAGGTTTTATAGTGGTTCTGTCTGCCAGTTCAAGTACTATAGGAGTAGGGCGCATAAATTGTTCTAACTGTAACAGTTCCACTGTGTTGCTGGTCATTATATTAATGGATGCACCTAAATCCACTAAAGTATTACCAATAGATACATTATTGATGGTCACTGAAACTATTGGGTTTCCTGGGTTGGCATACTTTACAATTTTAGGTGTTTCTGAAATGTAATTTGATAGCTGTCCCACTAGGTGTATTGTGGGTGGATCTTTCTGTTTCCGACCAGGTTTCTTGATGCAGAGTTCTTTGATGGTTTTGGCATAAATGGGGACATCCTTGATTGCCTATAACAATGGAATCTTAACACAGACATTTCTCAGTTCAGTCATAATATCAAACTCAGATTGGATAACTGGTTTTTCAATGAGCAGCCTCTCAGGAAAAGGAGGCTCTTTGGGAACCTGAGGTTGTGTGTTAGGCCATGACTCAGATTCCTTCTGCTTCGGAATGATAACATCCTGCAGGGGTATCTTAGGTGATAAATGATCTGCAGGATCATCTTCATGTTCTTCAATAATTACCTTTGGGGCTGTTTTTGTTTTAGGCTGATTTTTATTTAAAACTCTTCCAGATCTCAGCTGTACTTCTTGTATAGAAATGGGGTTTATGTTGTAAGCTGGATAGTTCTGGAAATCAACATTATGAAGTGGTAGGGGTGGTCTGTGGTTTGGATTTGGAATGGGTTGAGCGGGCAGAATGGTAGGACGTGGTGGATTCTGAGGCTGCTGAGGGTTTTGTGGAATGGGTGGCAATGGAGGTGGAGTAAAACCAGGCAGTAGTTGTTGTAGTGGAGGTGGAGTAAAACCAGGCAGTAACTGTTGCAAATTCTGAGGATACTGTGTGTATGAATTCTGAGGAACCGGTATTGCATGTTGCTGTTGGTTGTTCCCAAAGTTTGGATTTCTCCATCCCTGGTACCAAGGCTGAGCAGGAACATTTTGTGGAGGCCAGCTTGGCCAGTTCCATGGTTGCTATTGTTGTTGAGAGAAGGGTGGATAATAGCTGGAAGATTGTGTGGCTGGTTTTTGGTATGTATTTGCATTTGGATTCCTAGGCTGCCAAGGCTTCTTAGGTGCAGATTGAGTCCCTGGAGCTTCCCCTCCCCTGAATATTGCTTGCAGTCCAGGTAAGGATGGACAGTCTTCTGTCTTATGATTTTCAGTGCAGATTGCACATATAGAAACATTGTCCAAAGGGCACTCTCGTAACAGATGCCTCTTTCTGCATTTTGGGCAAAATATACTGAGGACAGGGTTTTCCTCTTCCTACTTTTTCTTTATCTTCAACGTGTCTAGTTGAGAGCCAATTGTTCCTAACAGGTCTGTTTTGAATTTCTCCAAAAGGTTTCCCAATTCAACTTTAGTAACCCCACCAGCTGTAGATGTTTTAGTATTTATGTTGACCGATTCTCTCACACTCTTTGCAGCGTTCCTTTTACTTCTTGAGTAAGTTCTACAGAGTTCACAAATTGTTTCAAAGTTTTTCTGGTAATTGTCTCCTGCAGCCATTAGGTTGAGGGTATCGATGTATTCCTCCAAAACTCCTTTCAAGAAAAGAGTCTTGATTGCTTCCTTCTGTAGATCAGTGTATTTAGATTTTTGAAGGGTAAAGATGAATCTTTCTAGAAAATCCTCAAGACTTTCTTCATCTTGTTGTTGCATCTTTAAGATGTCATTCCGAGAATCCTTGGTTCTATAGTAGTCCTGATACTTCTTTAAAAATTGTGTCTTCATATCTTCCCAGGATCTAATGTTGTATTCTCCCAAACTCATGAACCAACGTAATGCAAAATCCTTCAGGGTGGCAGGGAATAATTTCAGTTTATGTGCATTCTTGAGGTAGTTATAACTCCTGCACAGGATGTCGAACTCAAAGAGAAAGACATCTGGGTCCTCACTATGTTTCCCATGGAAGGTTGGCAGTGCTGAAAGTGGGATATTTTTCATGGTGACATTCTGGACTAAGTCCAGAATAGGAAATCCAAAGGTGGTTTCTGATGCTACTTCATTC
>JASDQU010107044.1:268256-289945 GCA_032191745.1 Picea mariana | reverse complement strand
AGATAATAAGCCTCTTCGAGGGGGCAACCTCCTTTTACCCCACTTAAATGTTCAAGTACAAGATGATTCAAAATGAAAATGTCTCCTTGGTATATATAGGAGACTAGGAGGTATAATTACAACTAATGGCCTAAAGATGATATAAATAAAATAACATTACTAATATAATATGCCCCAATTAAGGGGTAATGATCCAATATTAGGGCTTAACATTGACCATGTTTTACTATAGATTAAAATATCATCAAAGAAAAATAACACAAAGTGATGGAGGAAAGGACGAAAGACATGATTCATGAGACTTTGAAAAGTGGAGGGGTCATTACAGAGACCGAAGGGCATGACCAACAACTCATAGTGGCCCTCATGAGTGTAGAATGAATTATTAGGGGTGTCTTCCTCTTTCATATATATCTCGAATGTAGGTCAAGTTCTGTAAAGTATTTATCCCCATTGATTTCATCCAAAAGGTTATCTATGAAAGGAATGAGAAATATGTCCTTGATGGTAAGTTTGTTAAGGGCACAAAAATCAGGACACATGCGCCAAGTTCCTTCCTTCTCGAGGACCATGACAACATGAAAAGAATAGGGGTTGGTACTAGGATGGATAACACCTGCTTCTAACAATTCATGGACAATTTTCTCAATTTCATTTTTTTGATCAAAGGGATGACGATAAGGGTGAAAATTGGGAGGAAGAATTCACAAGATTAAAGAAATGGAATGGCCATGATATCTATGGGAGGGGGGGAGGCCCTAGGAAGTTTGGAAATCAGTGGGATGGCGGGAAAGGATCGCTTGAAGGTTGGGGTGTACCGGGGGTGTCTCAACTGCTTGAATGGAATGAAGTTGGGCAATGATGCCAGAATTACCTTTTTTGAGTAACTTTTCCATGTAGTGGGAACTGATGATCTCCAGAGTCCCTGCAAGGTTAATTAAACATGCAATTCTAGTTCCTGCGAAGTTATACTTCGATATGAATAATATTGCAGTGTCGAAGTGCCCAAATTCTTAACAAGAAAAATGTGTAGTAATTTTGCAACCAAAATCCAAGAGGCAAGGTTGCACGACAATAGATCTTGTTTGTCCCTTTTTTGGTCTGATTTTGTCCCAAGGGTTAGGTTTTCCAGGGTTCCTATAGATAAGGGTTTTCTCTTTGCTATATCTCTCTGATATACATGCAGGGTCGAATAGTAGTACTCGACCCAATATCTCAAGGCACCAACTAAGGAGTGTAGACTGTACCCTTATCCATACTACCTGATTACCCATGTACTAGAGAGTATCTTACTGAGTGTTGTTCTCGGTGGCACTATAGCAGTTAGGCAACCGATCAATTGATCTGTGGTTGGTTTCAAGATACCTAGGGAGGCTCCTGATATACCATAGGTACATGGAAGAGAAAGTATGTCTACAAGTGTTGTCTAATGCGCTACCACTCAAAGGGGTACCAACATGGGTTACAAGGGTGTCTAACAATGTGAGCTTAAAAAAATCTTGTATTTCCTGTGTGTATGATTCCCCGACTGCGGATTTATGTGTTGAACAATAGATCACTGTAGTTTAAAGATGTTGGAACACATCTCGAACCTAAAAAAACATTTAACCGACAATTTCTGCCAAGGAAAGTGCTTTGATACCACTTGTAATGTACCAAATGCAATATAATATGCAGAAATATGAATATTCAACATATATAAATGGAACAACAAAATATGAGAAGAGAAACACCAAAAATAATACCTTTATTCAAAGAAAGTAATGTTTACTTGCCTCTTCGAGGGGGAAACCTCTAACAGAGCATAACTCTATTACAATAATTCTCAAGACAAGCTTTCTCATGCCTCCTACTCTTATTTACACTAATTCTATCTTCTAAAGAACTTTCTAGAGGAATGTATTTCTAGAAGCGGAAGCTTCTATTAGGTCTTCTTACATTGAATTGTTCACATTTATTAAATAGGCCTTACTAACAAATGTCATCCTCTATTACATGGAAAATATATTTTAGGCCTTATTAACTAATGTTGACCTTTATTACACGGAAATCATATTATTCTATCTACATGAGGGGTTAGGTCCCTAACATTCTAAATCAATTTAATTGAATTCAAGTTATACATCAATTTTTAAACAATGATTATACTAGTATATTTATTAATTTTGAGTGATTACATGTATTTTTTTCACAAAAAGGTCGAGTTATAGGGGGTTGTTGAATCATGTGGGCACATGAGTGGGATACAACAATTCTTTGACATCTTGATGAGGGCCCATCAATGATCCCAACTCTTTCACACATACTGAGATGCCATCTACACATAATCATATCACATATACACAATTTATTGTGGACTCGACCCAGCTGACTTGATCCATCTAGTTAAAATTTGAAATTATTGTTAGCTCAATTTTTGTACTAAAATTTATCTAGATCGATTTTAAATTATAATTATAGTACAATATGTTGGACGCTATTTTTAGGAATTATATGGGTGTTGATGCTCCTATGGGTGATGAGAGGCTTGATGCAAGTGATAGTGGAAATGGTGATGGTCACCAGGGTGATGGGGTTCTTGGTATAAGATATGATGGCAGTGGTCACAGGGATAGTGAGGCCAGATGATTTATATTTTTAGTGTTTTCTTATACCTTGGTGTTGATTTCATTTGTTTTTTTAGCCATGTGTTTTGATTTGTTATAATGGTTAAATCCTTAATGTTAATGGTTACTTCTTGCACAAATTGTAATTTTGTTTTCAAACAATGGGAGATTTAAAATTTAAAATATTATTGATGAATACCACATCTTACACAATTTGTAATTTTATTTTCACACAATAGAAAATATTTAAATATAAAAGATTGATGAATACTAAAGATATACAACAAAGTAACATTATTAAATAGATAATCAATAAAGCTAAACAAATATTGAGCATTAGCTTATATTTTCATTTCCCTTAAAACATATATTGTGTGTGTTTTTCTAATGGTGTAATTATCATTGATCACCATCCATGCCAACTCTTTACCTATTCTTAAAAACTAAGCAATGGAAACCATTGACTAAAAATAATTAAAGGTATGATTAGTCGTTATTTGACCAAACACAAAATGAATATTATGAAAGAGTGATGACAATTTTTGGATGAACACATTTAATTATATAATAGTTAGTTCAAGGGATTCATTTGTATGGATAATGTTTTAATGAAAAAATATGACCCTAAGACATCTACCCACATGGTAGAAGATGGGGAAAACGACGAAATCCACCCTTAACCATCTTCAAGTTATTCGATTGAAAATCATACATAAAATAAATTAATTGTAATGTTCCCAACCACCTACATTGGGTCCCGTTACCACCTTAAACATGCTATGATACCACTTTCTAACATCCCTAACATACCATTGACCAATGTTACTCTAGAAGCACGTTGCGTAGAATCTACTTTAAACATAATCTGTGCAGTATCTCTAGAAGTAACAGGCTTCATTCAAGATTGAGTCGCACTACACAACTAGTAACAACGAAAGAAAAAATCTCTTTTCAAAACAACATTAAGCAACATAATTAAATCAAATAATTGTACGCACCAACATATTGACCATACAATACAACTGTGCACACAACCACCTAGGCGTCATGCACCACTTCTGATTTCACTATGCACGAGGTCTAATTCCTTAATTGCACACACATGAGTTCCATCCTAAAAAACACATAGGTTACAATCCTGCGCACCCGACCACTCAATCCTCTTCTTGATGAATCATAACCAAAATCAAAAGGTTAAACTTAGCAGGAAAAACTAACCACATTAGTCATATCCATGCATAGCTACAAATATAGGCTATAAGCACCATACTTACATGAGCATGCAACAATTAACAAAACAACAACAAATACTTATATGCAACACATACAAGAATTTAAACCATGTCCAACATAGACAAATATGCACACAATGAACAAGACAAGCACATAAAGAACACTTATCTTTTATAAAAGTCACTAATTGCGGCCTTGAATCGGACATTCCTACCAGCCATAGACGTTGTTGCTCATAAGCTTTCAACAACAGGTCATCCCCAAGCTAGGGCGTGAATCCACCAGGGAAAAAGGGTTCTTAGAGACAGTTATGGTCCAAAAATCAACATAATTGCCCAATCCTAAGTTCCCACTATTGCAACTAGCCCATAGTCCCTCATTCCCCATGCACCTATCACACCCAAGGAAGTGTACCCCTTCTCTTCTCAACAGTCCTTTGGATGATCCACTTCCCTTCCTAGGGTTACCAGCAACAAGCCGAACATGAAATCTCCGAGCCCTACGACTAATGCTCAATGCACTAGGTAACAACTCTCAACAAAAAATTCGCCTAGAGAGTATGCCACGAGTCTGACAACCACTCCACAACAACTAGTCTCTCACCTAGAGAGAATGCTCATGGTATGTCAACCTGACTCTTCAACAATGAAACTTTAGATGTTTCCCCACAACTTCTTACAAGCTTCTCATTATAGATAAGGTAATAATCAAATTTTCCATACAGCCTGACCCCCTTCTACACACGAGAGCCTACAACATGAATTCCTTTCCCTGAATCCTGGATCATCTCCCATGCCATTACTAATGCCCCAAAATACACTAAGGAAAACAATATATATTGCATGCCTTCCACTTGACACTTGTCACCTTCTAAAGTAGATTTAATCCACTTGGTGACCTGTTCCCTACCCTCGGGAACTTAGGATAAAATAATATATATATCCAACATTTACACTTTTCCTAGAAATATTATAAAATATTTCCTAAGACTTATGACTTGCCCCCTTTTCCCTTTTTCTGGTGGAGTAGGCCCCCCATCTATTTTTTGTTTGAGTTAGTCAACGTCCAGTGATGCAATATTATATTGATAATCATGATTATAATTACATGGATAGGCAGACTCAACTATCTGTGTCCAGGATCACCAGTCTTATAATCACACATGATCTCTGACATCGAAACATAAAAAGTCATATATACATATATATAACTCAATACTGCACACTTTCGGGTCATTACTGCACATTTACCTAGGTGCGTGCAACACATAGACTATGCACACACTGTCTTTGATAACACTTCTCCGTGCACTATTAGGATTCATACAACACCAAAATCAGGTGCCATCATCTCACCAACCTAAATGTACATTAAATTTACACTTGGTACCAATCGGCTCACCAACCTATATACAATTACAAAGGTTCTGGATCAGGGACACTACAATCCCCTCTCCCTTATTTATGTATTGTCTTCAGTGCATCATGCACACATGTACATAAAAAATTTCAAACATAATAAAAAAGGAGGATACTCTTCTCACATAACATCCTCATGCTCCTAGGTTGCATCCTTAGGACCGTACCAGGTCCATTGGACCTTTACCAACTCCATGACTCGGTTCATGAGCTGCTTGATTTTCCAATCCAATATGCAAACCGATCGCACTTGAAATCCTCCTTCTAGGTCCACTTGAATCACATTCCAATCAATGACATGATTAGCATCAGGTACATAATTCTTAAGAAATGACACATGGAAAATATTATGAATGCATAAGGATGCAGGAAATGCAAGCATATAAGTGATAGGACCAATCCTTTCAAGGATTTCAAATGGCCCACAATAGCGCACTGCTAAATTAGATCACTTTCCCAATTTTAGGGAACTACACCTAGCCTTCACTTTCGAATTTCGAAAACACGTGATCACCCACTGTAAATCCCCTGTGGGTTCTTCCTTTATCTGCACATATTTTATGTCTGTCTTGGGTAGACTTTAAATTTTTCCTTATGTTTACCATCTTCTCCTCCATTTCTTGGAGCAATTCTGGCCCAACTACTGTGTGGTCTGTTGGGTTATCCCAACTCGGAGGCCTGCTGCACTTTCTTCCATAAAATGCTTCAAATGGGATGATTTTTAAAGATGCTTGATACCCATTATTGTAAGAAAACTCTACCAAATGCAAGTAGCCTTCCCACTTCAATGGCTTATCCACCACATACATCCTCAACATGTCTTCAATCACCCGAATTACCCTCTTGGTCTGGCCATCTAGATTAGGGTGATATGTTGTGCTAAAATTCAGATTTGTTCCGAATCCTTTAAATAACCCTTTCCAAAAGTTTGAAGTGAACTTGGAATCTATGTCAGACACAATTGTCTTTGGTACCCCATGCAACTTAGAAATTTCTCACATGTAAATCTCAGCAATGTCGGTTGCCTTGTGTGTTGACTTCATTGGAATAAAATGGGAAGCTTTAGTAAGCTTGTCCACCACCACGATAATAGAATCATGTTGCTTAGAAGTCCTAGGCAACTTAGTTATGAAGTCCATGGTCACCACTTCCCATTTCCACTCAGGAATGAGAAAGGGATACAATAAACCAGCTGGATGTATGTGCTCAACCTTTCCCTTCTGACATTCGAGACACCTCGCAATGAAATCCGAAAATTCCTTTTTCATACCTAGCCAAAAGTATTGCTTCTTGACTGTGACAATGGTCTTCTGGTAACCTGGATGTCCAACATAAGGAACCTTATGCATCTATGACAAAATCAGGTTCTTCAACTCTTGATCATTCGACACATAGACTTTGCATCTATACATGAGTATCCCATCCTCTCTTAACTCATAATATTCAAACTTTGGCCATGACATACCTTTCTGTAAAGTCACACTTATATCCATATAGTGCATATTTGATTTGGAAACTTCCAAAGTTCTGTCACGCAAATTTTTCTAGTACATGTTAATGGTTGTAGCATGCATCTCATGCACCCTCCTGTTGAGTGCATCAACCACTTTGTTCTCTTTTCCTCTGATACGCCTTATGTCAAAGTCATACTCGCTGAGGAACTCTAACAACCTGATTTGTCTGGAATTCAAACTTGGTTGTCTATTATCAAATCAATATTTTACCCATGAGATAATGCTGCCATATCTTCAAAGCATGCACTATAGCTTCCAATTCTAAGTCATGCGTAGCATAGAGTATTTCATGCTCTTTCAACTTCCTTGACTCCTAGTATACCACATGTCCATTCTGACCTAGGAATCCACCTAGTCCTTCCTTGCATGCATCCATGCACACCACAAAGTCTACCTCAAGATCAACAATTCTCAAAATCGACACACTTGTCAACAAACTTTTCAAGTGATGAAAACTCCTTGTGCAATCTAGAGTCCACTCAAATCATGCACCTTTCTTCTGCAGGGATGTAATTGGATGCACAATCTGTGAGAATCCTTCAATAAACCTTTTGTAGTACCCTTCTAGTCCCATAAAGGATCTCACTTCTATGACATTTCTTGGTGCTGGCCATTCCTCAATGGATTTTATCTTTGCTGGGTCCACAACTATTCCTTGTTCTGAAATAATATGACCCGAATAGTGAATTTGTTGCTGATAAAATGAACAATTTCTCAACTTTGCATAAATTTGATGCTCCCTCAATACCCACAACACCATCCTCAAGTGTTTCTCGTGCTCTTCCTTAGAATTTGAGTAAATAAGAATGTCATCCAAAAATACAATGACAGACTTCTCTAAATACTCTTTGAAAACTCCATTCATTAAACACATGAAGACAACTAGTGCATTTGACAACCCAAATGGCACCACTGTGAACTCAGAGTGACCATACCTTGTTCTGAAGGAAGTCTTATTGATGTCTTCCTCTTTTATTCTTACTTGGTGATATCCATATATGAGATCGATCTTGGAAAATATTTGCATGCCTCTTAGCTAATAAAAAAGATAATCTATCCTTGGAAAAGGATACTTGTTCTAACTGTTACCTTGTTCAATTGTCTGAAATCGATACACAGTCTCAACGTACCATCCTTCGTATTCATGAATAAAACTGGTGGACCCGAAGGTGACACACTTGGGTGTATATACCCCTTTTTCAATAGCTCTTCAAGTTGCATATGCAACTCCTTTAGTTATGGAATACTCATCCTGTAAGGATTTTTGGATATAGGTAATACTCCTGGCATCATATTAATAGAGAAGTCAATATCTCTTTTTGAAGGTAATCCCAATATCTCTTTAAAGAAATCATCATACTCTTTCAACACTGCATAGTCTTCTGCACTTGGCACTTTATCCTTAGGTTCTTGTTCCATGTGTGCTGCGAATACTTGACATCCTTTTCGGTAACTTTTATTCAATTGCAATGTTGAAACTTCCCTAATAGTCACAACTCTTGTAATTCCATGAACTGTTCTCAAATTTCCTTTCTCATCGAGGAAAGTAAATGACTTATTATAACAATCCAAGACAACATGGTGCTCGTCCAACCAATCCATACCAATGAGAAAATCGTATGAGCCCAAAGGTATAATATTCAAATCATCTTTTGTGCGCAATCCATTCATCTCAAGAGGACATGCCTTAACCATCTCATTGATTTTCCTTTTTTCTCTGGTACCTAACTGCACCAACCAAGGTTTTCCAAGCTTGCTTCTTGGAAAATGAAATCTTTCCACCATGTTAGGATCTAGATAACTATGACTAGCTCATGAGTCTATTGAAATAACAATAGGTTGGTCATGAATCTTACCTTCCACCTCGATCATGTGTGACTGGAACTCAACCTGCTTGTTATCCGACGTGGCGTAAATCCTTGGCACATTTCTACCCATGTATTCCACTGTCACATCTTATTGTATACTATGTGCAGTCCTCGCTTTATCACCTCTTTGAGGGAAATCTCTGCGCATGTGATTTATGCCACAGCTCCAACACTGCATAGGTTGTTGCCATGAATTTTGTCCCACCATTTCTGACATTCTATGCTCCTAGAGAGTCATCAACTCGTCTGTCCTTGCAAAATGTTTATGAAAAATGATGACTTGACTCCCTTCTTCCTCTCTTCCACCTTACTTTTCATCTTATCTTCCCAAGCCTTTTGGAAAGTCGGTCTTCTTTTATGCTGGTCATAAAGACACTTAATGTTCCTTATGGTTTCTTCCAATGTCTTAGGGTCATCATATTGTATCTTGTCACTCATAATTGAGGGAAACCCACTCAAATATATCTGGATATTCACCTGTTCATCCTTGATAAAAGACACATATTTCAACGATTCTACAAATATTCTTTCGTACTTATTGCTTATTTATCTCTCTTCCTACTCTTTGGCTGACCCAGGTCCAGGTATGAACAATCTTCCAAAAAATCCCTCTAAAACTATCAGCCCTCATGTTAAACCAGAAGGAAACACAACACACAGGATGTACTACGCAGTCTCACCCGAGATAGTTCTATGGGTGACTGCAATGCTCAGATGCTTGCAGTATAGGAAAGAGTGGGGATATAGGATTGCATTTCATCTTCTTAAGCCTTGATCTAGTAGTTCCTTTCATTATTCTTAAGATCCATTCATTCATTACGTGGATGCATGCATTCTAACAAATCTAACAATTAACCAATCTCACAAAATTATTCATTCATCAACTAACTACTTATAGAGAGTACTTATGCAATAAACACATGACATATTACACAAGTGTTACCGTGGTTCACCCCCTCATGGGCTACATCCACAAAGATCTGGCTCTTAGGCTTTTTTATTATGGTTCTGTAATATATGGTGTCGCATGCTCTACAAATCTGTTTATACCATCACGAAATAGAATCCATGACCTTTTTGAGGCTGACTAGACTGCACTAGGCTCCTTAGACTGCGATCTATTCCTCAAGGTATATTTATTTGACTCTCCTACAACTCAAAAACTTACAAAAAGGTATTAGATCTTACAGTCATTCTCCTAACCAACCAAAACTATATTCTCTAACCTTCCTGGTCGGGGCCCGACCTAGACCTCCTAGGTACCTATTTATACTTATTTTTGGCTTATCAACCATTACAATTTCTTACAAAACCCCTAACCCTAATGTGGTTAGGTTTTCTTGCATGCACGCTTGGCATGCTTTCCACTCACATGTTGCTTTTCCTCTTTTTCCAGCCCTTCTTTTCCTTTATTTCCAGTGTGCTCCCCTGTTTTTCGGCACTTCTTTAATTCCTTAAAAAATTCTTTGATTTCTCCCAAAATTGGCCTGTGCCAACATGCCCCCAACACTAACATCTTGACTCATCCTGAGTCACTCATGAACTCCAGCATCTTCCAATGCCTGTGCCAGTGCGTCGTACATCTCTTCTATCCGCTGGCATTGCTCCTGAGCTTGGTTGCTCTTTTTTGTCATGGCATCTACCACTTGCGCGGTGACTGGAGGTATTAATATCTCTCCCTTCTCCAAGCCTATCTGTTCGATGTGCACTTTCACTGCATCGATCTCCACAACCAGTTGTTCTACCTTCTCCTGCAAGGGCTCCAACAAAGCATGTCTTTCCATCTTCTGTGCCTGTACCTCTTTTTCCTCTGCCTCTTCATTTATGCGACAGTCTTGATCTTCTTTGGCAGTGACATTGTCCTCTGTCACTACTTGAAATCTGCCATTGTTGCATGAAATTTATCTTCTTGCCCTTGCAACTCTTGTAGGTTCCCATCCTCTAGTAGCTATGTCCATAGCTGGGTGATATTTTCCAACATCTCTGTCATTCTATGGATATTCTGTGCATTGTTCTTTGTAGATGTTGTTGCGTTCTTCTCTCTTTGCTCTCTAACATCTGGAGGAGTAGTAGGTAATGCACACTCCTCTAGTTCCTTGATATGATCTTTGTATTTTTTCAAATTATGCGATATATTTCTCATCTTCTCTTTCGAAGAAGCTCCTTATGATTCTGTGTTGTCTGATATGGCTTGAAATACTACATGTATCTCGTTCTCCATCTCGTCCACTTTTTTCTACACCATATTTTTCTCCTTCCCTTATTGGTTGATGACTTCCTTCAGTATTGTATTCTCCTCCTACGCTATCTGTAAATTCGTCATGTCAGACCTTGCTCTGGACTAAATCTCCCGCACGACGCTGACCTGTAATTTATATAATGCCTTTGTTGGAATCTTGGGAAAAGACAAGTCCAATGCCTCAATGTATTTTAAAGGCTTTTGCGTTGTCTCCTCATCAAGAAATAACATCTCAGGTGTTAATATAAAGTTTGCGCTCCCCTGTGTTATGATATCCACTATTTCTTGAGCAGGGACTCCTTCCCTAGCCTTCACTGGTGTGTCCTTCAGTTGCTATTTTGCCTGTATCTTCAACTATTCCAACACAATTTTTATCTCATGTACTTGGTCTAGAATTGAATCCTGGTGATTCTTGAAATTTTCCCACACCTTTGACAATCGATCTTCCATTGTCGTGGCTATCAATGCCACATCATCTGATGTCAGTGATGTTTCCATTGGTTTTCTATGGGATTTCACCTTCTTCCTGGAGTCGCTTGCTTTCTCCCCTTTTGTCTTTATTTGGGCCTCTGATGGTTCATATGCCTCAGGAATATCTGTATCCATGCCTGTCTCCTATGACATTTCTTCCTCCATATATATCTCTTGTGCCTCCGTTTGTACTTTTTTTGCGTGCGCATGTTCTGTCATTCCTCTTGGTGCCTGTTCTATGCACGATGGTCCTTGTGTAGAACCACATTGTGATTTCTTCTTTGTCCTTCTTTTCTTTTTGTATGGGAATACTTCCTTGCTCTTGAACTTATTTCATCTTCTTCTTTTTTCTCGCGCCATTTGTGCCCATCTGCTGTGCAGGGACTATTCTGTCCTGCATCCTAGTTTGTCCTCCTGACACTATATTTGGGATCATTAGCATTTTCCACTCTTTAGACCACTCATGGACCTCCATCTGGATATCCTACGTCGTCACACAATAATTCAACTGTAGCCACTCTTTGACTAGATCCCTCTTTGCCTGTAGCCACATACTATGGCGTGATGCTTGGAAATTCGCTATCTTTCCAAACTCCTGGACAATTTCTAGGGAAACTCTTCATGTGTCCACCAACCTGTTCTAGATCTTCGTTAAATACAACACAAATATGTCGTTGTTGATTTTCTTTTCCTTTGGATCTATTGTGCTTCGAAGAGACATGTAGGGCGTTGTGCCACACTTTCCTATTCTTTGCAGAAACACGATGTATGTGGGTTCTTTCCATCCCACCAATGCAATGAGGATGAGTAACCACGAAGAGTGGAACTTAGAGCCCTAATCTCGTGTGTCCTTGAAATCTTCCAAAAAAGAGTTCAATAGATAAGGGCCCCAACTCATTGATCTCCCCTTCGCGCACTGCACTGTAGTTGCTACTACGCAGGTGGTTACCTCCTCCTTTCTACACTTGCGCATTAACTTGCAACCTAACAATTTGGTCACAAATTGCGTGGCAAGATCGTTTATGTCACTAATCCTGATTCTCCTGTTACCTCTCTCTGCGCCATACTTTGCTTTGATTTCATCAAAAATGGATTTTTCCTTTGTTTTGTCTTCTAAATACTTCTCTGGCTATTCCCCATCTGTGGATAGCCCTGTGATTGCTGTGATCAAATCAACAGTGATAGGCACTGGCCTATCCATCCATAAAATCCCTCCATGCACCCTTTCTAGCAGTTGATTGACATATCCATTGATGTGTTTACCATGCCCAAAGTGCATTATGTCCAGTAAATTCATTATTCCTATGTTAAAGAGCCATAGGATCCACTGTGCAGGCTCCAATAGTGGCACACCTGATGGGCCTTGTCCCCTACTCTCCAAGTAATTTTGTGGTGCAAAGTTTGGGAATTTTACTGCGTCAACCACATCATGGTCAAAGTATCTGATGGTATCTACTCCTCCCACCATTTCATCATCGTCTGTCACTCCCTCGGGGATCTTTGACATCACTATGGCCAATTCTACCTGTGTGCGTTGTACGACTTGCACACTACTCTCTGCTCACGCCTTCTTCTTCCCTTGTGGGGATGATACCCCAACTGCTAGCCTGGCCTTGAGCTATGTTTCACGGTCTTCTTCTAGTTCTAGGCCCTTATTTAGATCCTGTTGAGTTGAATCCATGGTCTGTTCTTCCTACTGCATCCCTTTTCCCCTGTACATGTCTGATTATGTCCTTTCTACGTCCTCCTTTGGTTGCTCGACCGCTTGTGCTAGGTTTTGTTCCTCCTCGATATGTGTGGTATTCAGCTCATACTCTGGTGTGTGAATATCATCCACATACATGACTGTGGGCATCTCTTGTATCCTTGTTACTCAAGCATTGCTTCTCATGTTCTGCTCGATTCTGCTTGGCGCTCTGACTCTCGGTGGTGACATTCTACTGAATTCAAACTGCTGACCATAAATTGCCACTTGTTGTTATCACTTCACACTCTTTCACACTCAAATCTCTGTCTTTGTTCTTCTCCTTCGTGAAAAAATTCAAATGACCACATTTCCCCCTTTTTCGACTTTATAGCAGGACGACGAAATGACAGATGTGTCACACTGACAATTGTCACTTTTTCACTTTTTCCTACCCACTCCACTTTTCATGTCTTTTTAGCATGCAATTTATTCAACACTGGTTTTTCTGCAGTGTACTGTTAGTGATAATAACTCTATTACATAAAAAATTCTAATCGGCCCCTATTTTTTGTCTTTTTGTTACATTTCTTCTTTTTATGGATTTCTGTCTTTTTCTTCTAACATCTACTACATACAATATGTACATGTTTTCTTACTGTGCTGTAACTTTTAAGTGCTAGGAGGTCCACTGTCCCTGTATAGTTTCAGTCAACTCCCATTGATCATTCCTTTCATCTCTACTCCTATGAGATCCTTTAGTTGTACAGATCCCCCATCTGTGACATTCTTTACTTCGTAGGGCCCTAGCCAATGCATTGTGAACTTACTAGGATGTTGCAAAAATTTACTGGCATAGAGAAAGACTAGGTCTCCTTCCTTGAAACTCTTCCTCTTGATATGTGTATCATGCCAAGATTTGTCTCTTGCTTTCTGTACCTCTTGGTGAAATCCTACTAGAATCCTATCTTCTTCCATCTCCATTAGTTGATTTATCCTTTCCTCTACTGCGCCTGTTTCTGTCACGTTGGTAATTTCCGCTACACGTAGACCGAGTACTAGGAATTCTAGTGGTACCATTGCTTCTTTCCCATACACTAACCTGAATGGTATTTGTCCTGTCAGCTTCTTACATATAGTCCTATATGCCCATAGTACTGCTGGTATTTTCAAGTCCCAATCATCCCTATTGACATTGCACATATTTGTCAGAGTACTCTCCAAGATCTTATTGAAGTCTTCTACTGTTCCATTTTCTTGAGGATGGTATGGTGTACTCTTCTGATGATAGACTTTAAAATCCTCAGTTATATCCTTGATAGTACCGTTGATAAAATGAGTACCTTGGTCACTCATCAAAATCCTTGGACAACCAAATCTAGTGATCACTTTCTCAAACAAGAAGTGTGTTGTTGTCTCTGCGTCGCAGTATTTAATTGGTGCTTCTTATGCCCATCTTTTTAAGTATTCTATTGTAGTAATGATATACCTTGAGGCTTTCTCCTGACCATTTTTTTGGTGGGTTAATTGGTCCCACAAAGTCTATTTCCCATTTATCAAATACCTGCAATGTTACTTTTGGTCTTAGGGGCATCTCATCCCTTCTATTAGGTTTACCAATCCTCTGACAGACATCGCATCTCTTGAAATAGTCCTTAGCATCTCTATGAATTGTTGGCCACCATAGTCCTATGCACAATACCTTCTGCACGGTAGATTTTCCTGCATAGTGTCCTCCAACTATTCCCTCATAATCTTCTGTCAAAATTCTAGGCCTTTCATGTTCTAGTACACATCTTCTTAGAATACTATTTGCACCTATTTTGTATAAGTGTCCTGTAATAAATTGATAGTCTGCAACTCTGACTACCAGAGTTTTCTTCTGTGCAGTGTTAAATGTTGGTAGCCCTATCCCTGTACTCAAGTATTCAATAATATCAACAAAGTATTCATGAGCTATTTGGAATGAAAATAACTGCGCATCAGGGAAGTTGTCTTCCAAATTCGTAGGTTCTTCTCCATTTGTTACCCTTGACAGGTGATCAGGTCCTACATTTAACTTCCCTGGTTTGACTATCACTTCAAAGCCAAATTCCCAAAATAACAGTAGCCATCTACAGATCCTCCCCCCGAACATTGGCTCGTTGACTAGGTATTAGAGGGCTGAATGATCTGTGAACATCTTAAAGTGTTTTCCCAATAAGTAATTTCTAAAATTTTGAAGTGCATAGACCATAGCCAAGCCTTCTCTTTCTGTGGTGTTGTAGTTATGCTCTGATTTAGACAGTTTTTTTCTTGCAAATGCTATAGGATGATCCAAATCCCCTGTTCCTGGCCGCACCAGAATTCCTAGTGCTATAGTTGATGCATCTACATGCACATGAAAAGTCTTTTCCCAATCTGGGAATACTATAATAGGTTGTTTTACCATATTTTCTTTTAGGGTGTCCAAACCTTGTTGACAATCTTCATGCCACTGAAATTTAGTATCCTTCTTAAAAATTTCTCCATTGATGCAATAATCTGCGCATACGCTTTTATAAATTTTATGTAGTATCCTGTATGTCCCAATGTTGCTCTCAACTAGCTCACAGATTTTGGTGGTGGTAAATTGACAATCACTACAATCTTGGCAGGATCTACTAGCAAGCCTTGTTTGCACACTATGTGTCCCAATAGTATTCCAAAAGGTGTCCCAAAAATGCACTTCTTGATATTTAATGATATCTGACACTACCTACATCTTTCCAACATCAGCCTTAACACTTCCACATGATCTTTTAATAGAATGTATACAGTCCAATCGTCCATATATACTTCTAAAAACTGATGTATGAACTCAAAAGAAACTATTACTACCCTTGAAAATATATTTGGTGCATTCTTCAACTGAATCGACATGACTGTGTACTGGTAGGATCCCCATTCTGTGGAAAAAGTGGTCTTATATTTGTCTTCTAGAGCTATCTTGATTTGATGGTAACCTGAGAATTCATCTGTAAATGAGTATGCCTCCTGGCCTCCCACATTCTCTAATACCTCATCTGTAAAAGGGGTGGGAAAAGGGTCATGTAGGCAAGCATCATTCAGTTTCCTTAGGTCTACATAAATCCTTATCCCCCCTTGTTTATTCTCTTGAACTACCATAGGGCTTATCCATTCAGATTCCTCCACTGGTTCTATGATACCAACTTCCAACATTATGTCAATTTCTACTTTCACTTTCTACTTATATATTGGGTTTAGTCTATACGGTATCTATCTAACAGATCTAGCCTCATGTTTGAGAGGGATCTTCATCTCTCCTAACTCTCATGTGATTCCTTTCATCTCTGTAAAGGTTGTTGGGAATGGTCATTGTACTCGTGCAGTAACTCTGTTATCCTTTCCACTGTTTATTCATCCTAGTAGTCTCCAATGTTGACCATTTTGGGATTGTCAATTGTCCCAATGTTGACTTTCTTCACCTTGATCTACACAAAAAACAATTTTGATTCCAGAGATGGACCTTACACCTCTATTTCACCTTCAAATTTTTTAATATGAATTTTGTGCGAGTCATCTTCCTCTAGTGCTTCTTCTTCCACATCATAGCACGACAATAGTTATTTATCTATTTTCTCGTGTTGTTGATGATACTCTGTCATGAGTTCAACCTCTGGTTCATCAATAAATATCACCCCTCTTATCTGTTTGAGTGATTAATCAATGTTGGGGTTCTCATGTTTGAATGAGAAGGTTACTATAAAATTATGTTGTAATGTTGTACATTCTGCAGTGCCTCTGCGCAGTTCGTGGTCTACATACCAGTTTTCTGTAATTCCTTCTAAGGTATGGATGAAGTGATGAGGCCATTCCTCTGGTGGTGTCATACTCCATAGTGTTCTACATCTGCTGGTGTCCCCTGTCCATCATATCTATGCATCTTAGTGCTCCCCTGCTTTGCGCCGAATTTGATGCGTAGTAGTTGTTTACATTGGTACCAGTCCTTAACTATTTCTGTGTGTGCACCCCACCATCTTGTAGGTTTTTCCTTGAGAGCAATGTCCAGGGTTTTTCTTCGTATCTTGTTAGACATTCTTCTAAGTAATTTATACCACGAAAACTAGGAAGCTCTCTGATCTCTATGCCCACCCATCTTACTGCGCGGTCTATTCTTGCGCACCTTCTTGTAGACACTTCATGTAATCTCTGTTGGCAATTCTCCAACCCTGTATCTGAGTCTGAAGCACATGATGTGATGCTCCTCCAGCTGAGTACTCCATCTGCAATTGGGTTGACATAATCTTCTTCGCACGCGATGTTTCTGTATAACTGGTTGATTTCCTCCAGATCTAATCAAGTGGGCTCTACAAACCTTTCTCCTTCTGATGGATCAAATGGTGCAATGAATCTGTACTCTCCTGATTAGAATGTCATATTCCTTGTATTCAAGTTGATTATGACCTAGTTGTCAAATTCCCAAGCCAAGCCAAGCAATGTTGGATAAGGTGTTGTACCATCTACTATATCTATCACTTCAAATTCTACCTTAGTGCGCACTCCATCCAGATCTATTGTCACACCCTTAAGCCTTCCAATTGGTAGAAATCTGTTTTGGTTTGCTAGCTTCAATTGGAGAGGTGAATAGCCTAGTGTGGGATCTCCTATACACTGCCATGTCTTCTTGGGTAACACATTTACCTCGGAGCCTAAATATAGTATGATATCCCCCATATTGAAATCTCCAATGTTAGCATTCATTCTGAATTCCCTGCTTGTCCTCCTTCTTGTATGGAGGTGATTGACTGTTTTAGTTCTAAGTTCCCCTCTACCTCTGTGTTACATTTTTCTAACATATTTTGTAAAAATTTAATAGATGATGGGTCATTCAATAGCTTAACACAGGATTGCAGAAACATCTTTATGGTACTTACTTGCATTATAGGTGGTACTTTGATGATATGATCCATTGATAAGGGAATCTCGTACATTGATACATTCAAATTATGTTGCGTGGTTTTGTAGATGCAACATCTTGCTTGAGGAACTCTTGTATTTCCTCCTTGAATGTTTCTTTCTCTTTCCCCGCATTGAACTGTTTCCGTGGTTCAATATTCTTCTTCACCCATTGGTGTCATGCTGAATCCTGTCATACTATGTTAGCTCCTGTCCTAGCTCCTCCACGTGTAACTATATTGATATTTATTCCGCTATCCCTGGCTTCTGTAGAAATCCACTAAACATTGTGATTGTTATGATTTTGATTTTCTTGATTTTTTCCCAATAATGTTAGGCAATCCTTTGTATCATGGTCTGTTGCGCGACAATACATGCATGTTGCAGGTGGAAGTGGACATTCCCTTGCATAGTGTCCTAGTTTGCAGTTATGGCACACTACTAGTCCTCTACCTCTTCCAAAGCCTCCTCTACCTCGACTTTCACCTCTGTAGCCAGTTAGATCTCCTCGTGGTGCATTGTACTGAGGCACCTGATTATACTGCGCGGGGTTATACTGTGGTTGCGTGTTATTATACTGAGGTTGCGCAGTATTGTACTGCTGTTGAAAATTATTATATGGAAGTGGTACCTGGTTAAACTGAGGTGCATATTTCCTTGTCATCATTTCTTCCTGCACCCTATAGGTGTCTAACGTTCTTTCCTGCATAAGGTCCATTTTCCTACAATCTTTGTCATCATGACCCACTTATTTGAAAAAGTTGCAATATGAACTCTTGGGTACTGNAGATGCATCATTGGACAAAGATATGGATCATGTCCATGTGTTTTATAGATCTCGCACCAGGGTCCTCCTGTTGGCAAAGGGTTTGGTAGCCCTATTTTCATGTACTTGGGAACTCATTCTTGTGGTGTCCTTCTGTCCTACATGTGGTACACCAAACAAATTCTCTCTTCTCTTTTCTCTTATTCCGGTTTAGTTGAAATGTGATATTCTTCAGATCCTCCTTCAACTCCTCTATTGCTGGATCTGTCTTTTGATATTGGTTCTCTTCCAGTTGTAGGGTTTCCTGTAGAGCCTCTGCCCGAGTTTGAAACTTTTGTTTCCTCAAAGGGTATTTTATATGTGGTAATAGTGAGTTCACAAAGATATGTGTATGCTGCATATCAGTCATGACATACTTCAGCTTACCTTTAAGACATTTAAACCTCTGATCAATCTCCCAAATAGATTCGCCTGGTTTCTGCCTGATTTCAATCATCTCATTCATGTACTGATCCTCTGAGCTAGGATTCTGAAATTCATTTATCAATAGATTTTTGACATTTGCAATTGTCCTTGTTGTTCCTGGTGGACTATTTACAGCTAATCTCATGTACCAATCCAATGCACGGTCTCTTAGTGAGATGGCTAACTGTGCAAGTTTTGTATCCTCATCTGTGATCTGCTTTGCTTCCTATATATTCTCATAGATGGAAAAGTGTTTTTCAGGATCCTCTGATGTCTCTCCCTTGAAATCTGGTAACTGGATGGTGGGATCATGTCTTTCCATCTTGAACGGTGATGAAATACGACCTCCGTGCAGTGTAGATACTTGACTACTACTTCCTGAATTGGCTCCTTCAGTCGCTGCTCCTTGATTGGGTCCACTTCCTAGTGTCTTTCTTCTACTGAAGTTGGGTTTTCTAAACGATGGTGTTCTTATTGGTGTATTAGTCACACATGGGTTTATGGGTTCCACACTGACACTGACATGGATGGTAGTGCTGCCTTTTGTTCCTACCATTGGACCGCCTGTCTTCCTTTCATATGTTGTGTGCATGATTTCCTCAATCTTCTCCACAACACAAAGATCCTCTACCTCTTCTTCATCACTAGCCAAGCCCTCTCCATCTGCTATCACTCTCTTCTTATTATTCATGTTATATTAGTAGGGTACTCCACTGCGTGTCTTTCTAGCTGTTGCCATTATCTGCTTGATCTGGTCCACGTCCATCATGATTGGTTCCATGGCCTCCTTCTTGCCCTTATCCTTTTCTCCCTCCATCCTTCCAGTGCAGGTCAATACTTCCCCCCTCCCCCATGCATGCAGGGAAGTTTAGCTGTATGATGCCATTGTCATTACACCTTTGTTATACAATAAGATATTGATCGAAGTGTATAATGATCTGATATACCTACCTTGAGTTCCTCTCATAAAATCCTGCTCTGCTGCGCTATATGACTTCACGGTATCTACTACAAATTCTATGATAAACCCTACAATAATATTGTCTAGCCATAAATCTACGGTGTGCGTGAATTTGTTGTTAACTTGTTGTAACTGAATGATCTCCACAGGATTCCACTCGACCTGTCTGATTTTATTTGTAGGGTGGTTTTCTTTCAACCTTAATAGCCACTCCTGCAACACATGCCAGGAATCACAGAAAAATACTTCATGCAAGTCACTAAACACCTACTTGTCCAGATATTTGCGTGGTGTTATTTTAGGGTTTCTATTATCCTTCTATGCAAAATCAAGTTCCTTTGTTTTCAACCAGCTTTCGATCTTTGCCTTCGTTGGATTCCACGGTATGAACGTTCTTTTTTATTCCTTCAATCCTTTCACGATTCTTCCATGGATCCCACTCACTCAATCCTATGGAGATCCAGCTGGCAATAGAACCATTTGTTGGTTATCTATCTCTCTTGCTACTCTTTGGTTGACCTAGGTTCACGTATGAAAAAGATTCCAACAAATCCATCTAAAACTATCATCCCTCCTAGTAAATCGGAAGGCAACACAACACACATGATGTACTGCACAATCTCACCCGAGATAGTTCTATGGGTGACTCCAATGCTTAGATGCTTGCAGTCTAGGAAAGAGTGGGGATATAGGATTGCATTTCATCTTCTTAAGCCTTGATCTAGTAGTTCCTTTCATTATTCTTAAGATCCATTCATCCATTATGTGGATGCATGCATTCTAACAAATCTAACAATTAACCGATCTCACAAAATTATTCATTCATCAACTAACTACTTACAGAGAGTACTTATGCAATAAACACATCACATATTACATAGGTGTTACCGTGGTTCATCCCCTCCTGGGCTACACCCACAAAGATCTGGCTCTTAGGATTTTTTATTATGGTTCTGTATTATATGGCACAGAGTGCTCTACAACTCCGTCCATACCATCATGAAACATAATCCATGACCTTTTTGAGGTTGAATAGACCACACCAAGCTCCTCAGCCCGCGATCTAACCCTCAAGGTCTAGTTATTTGACTCTCCTACAACTCAACAACTTACAAAAAGGTATCAGATCTTACAGTCATTCTACCAAAATTGTATTCTCTAACCCTCCTGGTCAGGGCCGGACCTAGACCTCCTAGGTTCCTATTTATACTTATTTTTGGCTTATCAACCATTACAATTTCTTACAAAAACCCTAACCCTAATGTGGTTAGGTTTTCCTGCATGCACGCCTTGCATGCTTTCCTCTCTCGTTCTTCTTTTCCTCTTTTTCCGATGATGCTTTTCCTTTATTTCCGACGCGCTCCCTTATTTTCCAGCGTTGTTTTAATTCCTTCAAAACTTCTTTGATTTCTCCCAAAATTGTCCTGCGCTAACAATACTCATCAATCGTCATGCTCCCAAGCTTGATTTTGAAGAACTCTTTCATTTTATTGTCATAGTACTACTTAACCAAGTAGTACTATGAC
>JASDQU010107044.1:236329-265896 GCA_032191745.1 Picea mariana | reverse complement strand
CTAATATTGGCTCATTACCCCTTAATTGGGGCATATTATATTAGTAATGTTATTTTATTTATGTCGGCTTTAGGCCATTAGTTGTAATTATACCTCCTAGTCTCCTATATATACCAAGGAGACATTTTCATTTTGAATCATCTTATACTTGAACATTTAAGTGGGGTAAAAGGAGATTGCCCCCTCGAAGAGGCTTATTATATGAAATTATCTCTCTTTCAAGGCGTTGAGTACTTTTTCTGAGGATTTTCTATGCTATATTGATATTTGGTTCTTAACAATGAATATGAAATTATTTTGTTAAAGAAACAATCCTTTTGTTCAAGAAATGGGTCCCTTGATCACTCATAAGGATTCTCGGATATCCAAACCTTGTAACAACATTATCAAAGAGAAATCACACAACATTCTTGGTGCTACAATCTCTGACAGGTTCTACTTAAGCCTATCCAGTCAAATAATCTGTCACAGTGATTATATATCATGCTCCTGAACTTTTTGCTAGTGGGTTGATCAATCCAATTAAATCAACTACCAATTTATCAAAAGCCTACAATGTGACTTGTGGTATTAAAGGCATATCATCTCTTTTGGATGGATTTCCAACTCTTTGACAAACATCACAGGTATGACATAAATCCTTAGCATACTTATGAAGGGTGGGCCACCAAAAGCCTACGTGCAAAATCTTCTGAGCCATCGATTTACTTGCATAATTTCCTCTCGCAACTCCTTCATTTGCCTTTGATAATATCATAGGAATTTTCTGCTCCAATACACATCGCCGAAGCATACCATCTGTGCCTAACTTATACAAATTCCATGCTATAAGTTGATAATTTGATGCCTTTACTACTAACTACTTCTTCTGTGCAGTTGTAAATTCAGGCAGGGCTACTCTTGTGGTCAGGAACTTTACAATATTTGTGAAGTAATCATCGACCATTTGTACTGCAAAAAAGTGCATGTCTGGTAGATTTTCGTCCAAATTTCCTGCATCTTCCCCTGTTAGTATGCTCGACAAATGATCAGGTCCTAAGTTTAATTTTCCTGGTTTCACAATCACTTCAAAGTCATACTCCCGAAATAGTAATAGCCATCTGCATATCTTCCCCCTCAACATTGGCTTATTGGCTAAGTATCTCAGTGCATATTGATTTGTGTACATCTTAAAATGTTAGTAGATAATTCCTAAACTTTTGTAGTGCATACACCATTTCTAGTTCTTCATGATTTGTATTAGTGTAATTTTGTTCAGTAGTTCACAACATTTTGCTGGAAAATGCAATGGGATGGTCTAATGGCGCAGACCCCCGACCCTTAGGCCGAGATCCGCGCAGGATCGATCTCCACAACTATGCTAAGCTGGAACAACTTAGTGGGTTCTTGCTGTAACCTAAATGATCCAAAGGTCCTTCGGAAACCCCACCTGTGCGAACAAGCACAAGGTGCAAGCTTCACCTCCTCCAAGTGACCACATCGCTATGACCTCGAGCCAAGCCAAATAGGCACCTTTCGCATTTCGCGACTTCGGGGTTTTCAACGCAAAGTGCCCCGGCTCCTTGTCCTCAGAATTTATGAAATTATGAACCTCAAAAGGGTCTAACACTCCTTGGATCCTCCCTTAAACCTTCTCCATGTGACTCGGTCCTATGACCTGGTGCTATTCCTTCGAATACTTTTGGGGTTTCGCGATATTGCGAGTCGAGACTCCCTGTATCACGACTCCTTCACTCTTGAACTCCCAGTTGCCAAAATGCTAAAAAGGGCTTAACGACTCTGGCTCCTCCCTTAGCCTCCGTCCACATGACCACCCCTCTATGAAAATGCGCTTAATGTCAAAGCGCTACCGGCTTTTGCGATTCGGGGAATCGCGATGCAAGCATTCCTCCTTTCCCTTTCGAATCCCCGGTCCATGAAATGATGAAATCTCTTTGCTAAAAGATCAACGACCCAGGTCCTTCTGGAACCAACGACCATGATATAACTGGATCGATGGCTCGAAATATTTTGGGCCTTTTCCCAAAACCTTGACCGCTTGCCACGTGTCCTCCTATGGATGGTCACGATGCTTTCGGGATTTTGTCGGGTCCTCTCCTTTTCTTCTACAAGGGTTCAACCTTGTTCTCCTCTTTCTGGATCCGATGGCTATCGGTCCTTTACGTGAGATCTGACGGTCACAATCTGATCTTATGTGCACCTCCTAGGGACTAAATCCCGTGCATGTATCCTTGATCCAACGACTCTTGGACCACTGCGCTCCAGATCCAATGGCTGGCGCGATTTTGGCAATTGCAAGTATGGGGTGCAGCCTCCTCTGCTCCTCCAAACCCTCGATTCCCAAATATGTGGATATCCAAGGGTTTAAACCCCCTGCACCTTCGCCTAATCCAACGACAATTGTGCTCCTCTTCCTGAGCTTGCACCTCTTCCCTTCCCTTGGAATAAATTCTACGCTCGAAGGTCTCGGCCTTCGATGCTTCCCTTGTGAGCCCGGTTCCTTTGGGTCTCGTCTGTGTTATAGAAATGCTTCCCCTCCTGAGATTAGTCAACTCAGAAACCTCAAAAGGTTTCTCAACCTTCTTCTCCTTTCTTCTATTTCTCTATGCGTGAAGGCACTGTTCCTCTTGAGCTTCGGGACTTAGAATAAGCCCACCCTCACACACTCCTTTTGCTGCTAAGATTTCCTCAATCTAAGATCCAAAGTGTTTCTTGAAAAGAAATGTTTCACGCCCTCTTGGTGTTCCTTTGCTCAATGCACACCTTGCAGAGCCCACAGAGTGTTCAGTAACTCTGGTTGTCTTCGAACTCGACACTTCCCTTTCCTCAGAACTCGAAATAGAGTTCCCTAGTGCACTCTATGCACTCGCTCGATGCTCTCTTGGCAAAGCTCTACAGAACCTCAGATGTTTTGTCTTCCCTCTCCGTGCTCTCCTCTGCATAGTCTCTCCTTTAGGATGTTCAACGATCTTGGGGTTTTTCCTTTGAGTCCAAGATTTCCTCTGGTGCTCCCTCCTGGCACGTCTCTGCCTAAATTCCACAGAATTCAGAAGTGCACTCTATGCACTAGCTTACAAAACCCACAGTGTTATGTCATTCAACCTCTTGCATGAAGCCACAAAGAACCAGACCTGGAATCAAAGAACCCAACAGACAAAAATTTTTGTCTGTAACATGCAAATGCGTACAAACATACATCTACAACATATCATAAGCACATAAAGACATTCATTCAATTACCCATAATAACATGCAGGAAAAACTGCTCTCTGTTTGTATTAATAAAAATGCCTCTTTACAAATGTGCTCAAGCTTTGACTGCAATAGTGTCACGACTTCTTCTCTTCTCCCTCTTTTCTCTATTCTTCCCCTTCTTTTCCTTTTTTTTTTCTTTAAACAAAAAGAAGATCTCTTTACAAAAGGGGGCTCCTTGAGTGCTTCCCTCCATCCTCACCAACTCTCATTAATTACAATGAATTACATTGAATGGGCCATCTAATCCGAATTGGATCTAGATCCCCATAAACTTGTCAGCCATTAAGGCGACACCAACTACAACATGCTCGAAGGCATGGCTTCGGCTCTACTGGCCTTACAAACATTTAATACATTAAATTCAAATTTGAAATTTGAAAGTGAGAGGGATGCGCCTCTCCTCTCCATTGAACGCGTGCTGGGTGTGCTAGTTGGCTGGTGCTTGATGACATTGGAGAGATGCTCCTGCATCATACTCCTCAGCTGCAAAAATCATGAGCTCTTTCTCATGAGCTTCCCAGCACCGCTATTGAAATCCACTTGGATCCCAAATAGTTCTCTGGAGCTGTCCATATGCTCCATTGCTTCACTGCTACTGCTGCATCTGTTGCGCTACTGCTATGGCAGGTTCTCCTTTTCTCAGATCCTCCTCACTGGCAGTTTCCGCTGCTGACCTTGACATCAGCCGTCTAATCTTCTCAATCTCTTCGTCCAACTTCTCCAATGGATGCCTTTCCTTTTGCAGCATGCTCTGCTGCACTTCTTCCCTGCAAATGGGTAGATCATCCCGATCCCCCAGACTATCTTCTTCCTCTGTGGCCTCAACTTGCCACCCTGCTGCAAAATTCATCTCTGCAGTCTTATCTTCTTGACTGATCTGTTGTTCAGTCATCTACTCTTATAGACTTGCTTCAACCATTTTGCCTTGTGCTGGTTGAATTCTAGCTTCCTCCAACTGCTCCTCAGACTGGAATTCTCCTTCATCTTCTGTTGCATGCCTCGACACTACAGTTATCATCTGTTCAACTCCCTAGCTGAAATTTTCGAGCAATTTCTCTGAATGATCTTTTCTCGAAATCTCCATGATTGTCTGCTCATGGAATTCATCGATTGGATCTGGATGGTTTAACCAATCCTCCAACATTTCTAACTCCTTCTCCCATGTAGTGAGCATATTAACTGTGTGCTCCTCTTCTTTTCCTTGGGTAGCTTCTGATATCTGCTCTTTCATCATGACAGTCTTTGATGGCTGTTGTTCCTTTTTTGTACCTGCATCACAGACACAATTAACTTTAAAATCATTTGGACTATACCCTCATGCACAACGCTTGTATTAGCCTCTACTGGACTATTTGGCAGGAATACTCGAATTCCCCCAATCATCAGAATACTTTTCTGACCTTCCTTCTCTGTCAGCTCTTCTTGCTGATATGAACTCACCTCTGAGTTCATCTGCTCTCCCTTGCCCACTTGATAGTATGGGATTTTTCTACTGCCCACCTGGGAGTCTATGAGATCAATCGATCCCATCTCCATCAACACTCCTTGCTGACATGAACTCACTTCTGAGCTCCCGAGACTTTCAGACAGTCTCATCTCCTTCTCCCTGCCCACTTGGAAGATTGGGAATTTTCTGTTGCCCACTTGGTAGTCTATGAGATCCTCCAACGATCTCATCTCATTCTCAACGCCACTGAGATTTCTCCCAGTCTCTGGTTCACAAGTGTGAACCACTCCTTCTCTATCACTGAGGCTTCTAATACGCCTCAGCCATTCCTTCAGCAGTCTCCACTGCCTTCGGGAAAATAAATACTAAACTGGCCACTTTACCCTTCTCTTTATGGGCCATTCATATACCCAATGCGGCTTTGCATCCTACTGCATCCACAGTGCAAGCTCTTCCATTCTCTCCCTTATCTCAGCAAGCTCTTCATCCATCTCATCTTTTCTCTACTGTTGGTGGTTCTTCTTTCCATCGCGTCCATGGCCTTCAGTAGCCATCTTCCTGTTCCTCCTTTGCCTCCCTCTACTTGCAATCTACAGACAAAAAGTGGCTCTGATACCGCTTTGGCACAGACCCCTGAACCTTAGGCCGAGATCCATGCAGGATCGATCTCCACAACTGTGTTAAGATGGAACAACTTAGTGGGTTCTTGTTGTAACCCAAACGATCCACAGGTCCTTCGAAAACCCCACCTGTGCTAGCACAAGGTGCGAGCTTCACCTCCTCCAAGTGACCACGTCGATATGACCTCGAGCCAAGCCAAATAGGCACCTTTCGTATTTCGTGACTTCAAGGTTTTCAATGCAAAGTGCCCCGGCTCCTTGTCCTCAAAATTTTCGAAATGCCAAACCCCGAAAGGGTCTAATGCTCCTTGGCTCCTCCCTTAAACCTTCTCCATGTGACTCGGTCCTATGACCTGGTTCTATTCCTCCGAATTCTTTCAGGTTTCGTGATATTGCGAGTCGGGACTCCCTGTCTCACGAATCCTTCACTCTTGAACTCCTGGTTGCCGAAATGCCGAAAAAGGATTAACAGCTCTGGCTCCTCCCTTAGCCTCCGTCCACGTGAACACCACTCTTTGACCACGTGCTTAATGTCAAAGTGCTACTGTCTTTCATGATTCGGGGAATCGCGATGCAAGCATTCCTCCTTTCCCTTTCGAATCCCCGGTCCACGAAATGCCGAAATCTCTCTACTGAGAGATCAACAACCCAAGTCCTTCTGGAACCGACGACCATGATCTAACTGAATCGATGGCTCGAAATATTTCGGGCCTTTTCCTGAAACCTTGACCGCTTTCCATGTGTCCTCTTGTGGACGGTCACGATGCTTTCAGGATTTTGTTAGGTCCTCTCCTTTGCTTCTATGAGGGTTAAATCTCATTCTCCTCTTTCTAGATCCGATGGATATCGATCCTTTACGCGAGATCTAATGGTCACGATCTGATATTATGTGCACCTCCTAGGGACTAAATTCTGTGCATGTATCCTTGATCCAGCAGCTCTCGGACCACTGCACTCCAGATCCAACGGCTGGCGTGATTTCGCGATTTCGAAGATTGCAAGTATGGGGTGTAGCCTCCTCTGCTCCTCCAAACCCCCGATTCCCGAATGTGTGGATATCCAAGGGTTTAAACCCCCTGCGCCTTCACCTGATCCAACGACAGCTGTGCTCCTCCTCTTGAGCTTGTACCTCTTCCCTTCCCTTGGAAGAAATTCGACGCTCGAAGGTCTCGGCCTTCAATGCTTCCATTGAAAGCCCGGTTCCTTTGGGTCTCATCTACGTTATAGAAACACTTCCCCTCCTGAGCTTAGTCAACTCATAAACCTTGAAAGGTTTCTCGACCTTCTACTCCTTTCTTCTGTTTCTCTATGCGCGAAGGCACTATTCCTCCTGAGCTTTGGGACTTAGAATAAGTCCACCCTCACACACTCCTTGTGTTGCTGAGATTTCCTCAATCTCAGATCCAAATTATTTCTTGAAAATAAATGCTTCACACCCTCTTGGCGTTCCTTTGCTCAATGCACACCTTGTAGAGCCCACAAAGTGTTCAGTAACTCTGGTTGTCTTCGAACTCGACACTTCCCTTTCCTCAGAACTCGAAATAGAGTTCCCTAGTGCACTCTATGCACTCGCTCGATGCCCTCTTGGCAGATCTCTACAGAACCTAAAACGTTCTGTCTTCCCTCTCTGTGCTCTCCTCTGCACAGTCTCTCCTTTAGGATGTTCAACGATCCCGGGGGTTTTCCTTTGAGTCCAATATTTCCTCTGGTGCGCCCTCCTGGCACGTCTTTGCCTAAATTCCGCAGAATTCAGAAGTGCACTCTATGGACTGGCTTACAAAACCCACAATGTTCTGTCTTGCAAACTCTTGCATGAAGCCACAAAGAACTAGACCTGGAATCAAAGAACCCAACAGACAACAATTTATGTCTGTAACCTGCAAATGCATACAAACATACATCTACAGCATATCATAAGCACATAAATACATTCATTCAATTACCCAGAATAACATGCAAGAAAAACTGCTCTTTGTTTGTATTAATAAAAATGCCTCTTTACAAATGTGCTCAAGCTCTGACTGCAATAGTGTCATGACTTCTTCTCTTCTCCCTCTTTTCTCTATTCTTCCCCTTCTTTTCCTTTTTTTATTTAAACAAAAAGAAGATCTCTTTACAAAAGGGGGCTCCTCAAGCGCTTCCCTCCATCCTCACCAACTCTCATTAATTACAATGAATTACATTGAATGGGCCATCTAATCCGAATTGGATCTGGATCCCCATAAACCTGTCAGCCATTAAGGCGACACCAACTACAACATGCTCGAAGGCATGGCTTCGGTTCTACCGACCTTACAAACATTTAATACATTAAATTCAAATTTGAAATTTGAAATTGAGAGGGTTGCGCCTCTCCTCTCCATTGAGCGCGTGTTGGGTGTGCTGGTTGGCTGGCGCTTGATGTCATTGGAGTGATGCTTCTGCATCATCTAAACCTCCTTGCCCTGGATGAACTAGAAATATGCCTAGCACTATAGATAATGCATCTATGTGGACATGTAATTCCTTCTTCTAGTATGGAAATACTAAAATCAACACGGTAACCCATTTCTTCTTCAAGGTATCCAAACTTTGTTGAAATTCCTCGTTCCATTGAACCTTCACCTCCTTCTTAAACAATTTTTCCAATGGGACTATGATTTGTGCATATCCCCTAATAAAATTTTTGTAGTACCCCATATGACCCAATGTTTTTCGTAGTTGTTGCACTGAAGTAGGTGGTGGTAAATCAAGATAACAACAATCTTCGCAGGATCAACCAAAAGTCCTTGTTTACATACTACATGACCCAACAAGATACCAAACGGTGCACAAAAAATGCATTTCTTCAAGTTCAAAGAAATATGGAACTGTCTACATCTGTCCAAAATCAAGCACAGAGTTTCAACATGGTCTTTCAACAAATAGAACACTATCCAATCATCCAAATATGCTTCCAAAAACTTATGAATAAATTCTTTAAAAGATGCGATGACAACTTGGGAAAATACTGTTGGCACATTTTTCAACCCAAAAGGCATGACTATATACTGATAACATCCCCATTCTGTCGCAAATGTTGTCTTATTCCAATCTTCCTATGCAATCTTAATCTGGTGATGCTCAGAGAATCCCATTAGTGAATGAGTAAGCTTCTTGTCCTCCTACATTCTCCAAAACTTCATCCGTAAACAAAGTAGGAAACATGGCATGTAAGAAAGCATCATTCAATTTTCGCAAATCCACACAAATTATGATTCCACCTATTTTCTTGTCCTGAATCACCATTGGGCTGATCCATTATGACTCTACGACAGGTTAAATAATCTTAGCTTCCAACATCCTATCTATTTCTACTTTCACTTTTTTCTTATATACTGGGTTCAATCGGTACGGTCTTTGCTTCATTGGCTTGGCATCCGACTTCAAAGGAATATTCATCTTCCCTAGTTCCCCAACAATCCATTTCATATATGAGAATGTAGTCGAAAAAAGGTCCTGGTATTTGCGCAATAAATCAATAATATTCTCAACAGTTTCTTCATTCCAGTAATCTCCAATGTTTGCGAACTTGGGATTATCCTTTGTACCAATATTCACCTTGTGTGTTTTCAATGGATTTGCATACTTGGTAGATTCATGCTCATGACCCTCTACTATGTGCTCTCCTTTAGTTTTTGGTATTTGCAAATTTCTCGAGTCTTCTTCCTCTTGGTCTTCTCCAACAACATTATAGCATTCCAAAACCTCTTGAAAAATTACAAAATATCTGGGCACATTACATAAGGATATTGGTATCTTTGAATCTTCTGAGGGTGTAAATATCTTGGTCTTAATAATCTAAAGAGTTGTGTCTGCTTAAGGGGTATTGTCTTCAAACTTTAAATTTACCTTAAATTTGTGAGTCAAGTATTCCCAATCTGTTGTTCCTCTGCATACTTCTAGTTCTAAGTACCAGTTCTTCGGGATTGTATCCAAGGTGTGTATAAGGAAGTGCATCCATTCCCACTTAGGTACTGAGGTCCATGTCACAATGCACTGTGTAAGATTATCTATAGGACAACTCAACCCAATATACTTCTGCATGAGATATTCAATTTTTGTTCTAAACCTGACTAGTAACAACCTTTTGCATTGCTGCCAATTCTCAATTCTATCCTTATGCACAACCCACCATCTTGCATGACTCGATTTCAGTGCAATATCTAAATCTAGCAATCTTTTTTGATCTGGTATCTACAATTCAAATTCTTACAAAAATATCTACATCTATTAGTCCATCATGCTCTGGGGGATCACATACCTCAGCTCCAATCCAACGCTATGTGCAGGTAATACAAGCACATCTCCTTGTAGATACCTCATGTAGCCTCTGTTGTCAATGTTCCAGGGGTTCTTTTGAATCCGATGCACAAGAACTGATACTTCGCCAACTAAGTACACCTTCAACAGTAGGATTAATATAGTCATCCATCCACGCAGTTATATTTTAAGAGTTATCAAATTCTTTTCCCATTGCTAGTTCCACATATCATCTTCCTTTCGTGGGATCCAATGGAACAATAACTCTCAAGTATTATACTTCAAATATCATTTGCATATTTTTCATATCAATATTGGTCTGGTTATCAAAATACCAATTGAGTCCAAAAAACATTGGATAAGGTTTTCTACCATCCACTATCTCGATTAATGAAAAATTTGATGTGTTGCGCACCCCATCGATGTTAACATTCAACCCTATTAGCTTTCCAATCGGGACAATATTGTTTTGATTTGCTAGCCTCAACTGAATTGGTGACCAAATCAACTTTGGTTTTCCCATCATTTCCCTTGACTTCTTTGGAATGACATTCACATTAGATCCCATATCCAAGATGATATTATCCATATAAAAGTCTCCTACCTATGCATTAAGTCAGAATTCCCTATTCATCCTTTTCTTGCACTGTACTTCGTTAAATGCTCATTGTGCACTAGTTTCTTCTTAATATTATGTGCACTAGTCAATCATCCTGTGCAGTGTGTTCAATGCAGTTTCATCCTTCATTATTTCTAAACAACTCTTTAAGAAATGTTTTAGAGTACTTACCTTCTCAATTGTCCTTTCTGTCATCGAGTGGTCATAGGTTGGAGGCATGTCATACATAGGTTGGGAAGTTGATTCTACCCATTCTGTTTCTAATAGATCCTTCCTTGATTGCTTGTATGTGTCTCTCTCTTTCCAAGGATCGAACATCATAAGAGGTTATACTGCTTTCCTGACCCACTAGTCAGTTTGAATTCCTTGTTTCATCGCATCATCCCCTGTTCTTTCTCCTCCACCCATAACTACTGCTACCCTTGGTCGATTTTCATACACTTCCACCATTATCATTTGAACATTCTGGTTCCTATTTTATTGCCACTTCGTGATCAACTATGGAAAATATTCCGTCGCATGATCCAACTATCTACAGTATGTGCATGGTGTATAAGGATTCTAACAATCTCATGCTAAATTCCCAGGAGAGTTACAATTATAACATATAATCATTCCTCTTCCTTTGTCGAATCCTCATCTTCCTCTGCCTTTGAATCCTGACGCAACACCCCTACCTCAGCAAGTTCTGCGTGACCTCCTGGTCTTTGGATATTTCTACTTCCTTGAGATGGAATGGATCTTTAGTTCCCACTAGAACCTCTGCACATATATCCACAAGTGCCTCTTAGAAGTTACGCCTGTATGAACAAAAACTAGGCGCGAACCTCCACTCCTCGTGACCAACCAATGTGACCAAAACCTTTACCTGAAAGGGTGTTTTTGGATTTTGCAACTTCGTGATTTTTGTTGTGAGTCCCTCTGACTCCTTTGACTCCTGAAACCTCGAAATGGGCTAATGGTTCTTTAATTCCTCCCTTATGACTTAACCATGTGACCTCAGTCACATCCTGAGATCCACCTTTGAGCGCGTCGGGATTTCGTGATTCATGAGTTCGTGATGCGACTCCTATCCTTTCTCTCGAAGTCCGAACTCACAACTTTCTTGCTATGGATTGATGGTCTTGATTCCTCCTCGATCTGACGGTCCAGATGGCATCAAGATTTCACATATCAGGATTTCTCAACTCAAGATCTCCAAGTCACGACTTTCTCCACACTCCAATTCCTGAAATGGCGAAACTCAAAACCACAAGATCAATGGTTCTCATTGATCCAGATCTAACGATAACTATTCCTCCTAAGCTTGCAAGTGTTGAAAGACATTCAACCTTAACTTCTCCATCGATCCACTAGATCCAACGACCCATGGAAAATCAATAGTTCTCCCTCTGAGAATTTCAACCGCCCGTTCAGACTTTTGACGCTCCTAGCCAAATAACTCGACATCTTCTTCTGAGCTTGATTTTTACGAGGTAACTCTAGACTCGTCTTTCCTCCAAATGATTCGAAGTCTCTATCCTTCCTAAGCTTGGTTCTTGCTGCAAACTCAAGGATTCCAAGGGATTCTTCCCACACTCCTTGCGGCTTCACGATAATCTCTGATTATCTGAATTCTCCAATTCTGCGCACCCCTTGTGACAGAAGTTCTTCAACCACTCACTGGGTTGGAAAAGTCTAAGACTTCAACCTTCCTGCGCACACCTTGCATAGCTCCGTGCTATGCTCACACTTCTGCTGGTATGAGAACAAAGCTATATCTCCCGAGTTTTTCTGAGGTAAAACTCAAAACTGGTCGACTCACTCCTTGCGGACTTTCACTGCACTCCTTGCAGGAACTCCCAGGAAGAGAAACAATTGAAACTCATACTCTCCCTCTTACAGACTTCATACATTCAACATGAAATCATACACATACACATCATTGAAACAAATGCATAACAGAGCACATAAGCAAACTGTAAACATACCATTCAATAGATGCAAACAATATTCATCACAACACCATGAGATTGAGTCAAAGCATTCTTATATTAACTCAAGCGTTCATGTACATGGGTTCTATAGCAACAACTATCTGCTTATACAACTTCTACAGTCTCTGTTTTTCTCTGCACTTCTACTCTCTTGCTCTACAACTCTTACTTTTTTCCTAATTGAGAATAATGATACAATACAATACATACGAGGGAGATTTCTAGATTTTTCCCTCCTACATATCTAAGCTATCTAATCAAAATAAAAGCCTACAACTACTTTACATTTATTACATTAATTGCCTCCAACAAACAAATGAGAGCAATGCTCAAGATCTGCGTTACAATCTCCAAACCATAAATGCAAACATTTCCCTTCCAGATATTACATTAATGTCTCATCTTTTTAAATTAAAAATATCTCCAAAATACGTGCTTGTGCATATCCAGTTGTCCTCCGCTTTTGCTCGCTTTCTTTGCTGGCGATGCTCCTGCATCACATTCCTCTGGCTGAAAAAAATTCATGAACTCATGTTCATGAGCTCCTGCACTGTCTGTCCATGTTTCTGGATCTCCGCTTCGCTTTCCCAATGGGCATATTCAATCGGGTGTCCCTTCCACTTTACCAAATATTAAAAATATGTCTTCCTCTAAAAGATAAATTTGTCCCCAACTTTTTCCATAGTGTCCTCTAGAAATGACCAACAAATTTGGTGTCTCGATCTGAAACAATACTCTTGGGTAAACCATGAAGTCAAACAACTTCTTTGAAAAACAGATTTGCAATGTGTGTTGCATCACTGGTTTTCTGACATGGAATAAAATGTGCCATTTTTTTGAATCTGTTGACTACCACAAATATGGAATCACAACCTCTATGTGTCCTCGATAGTCCTAAAAAAAAATCCATGCTTACCACATCCCATGGCCTTTCTGGTACTGGAAATGGTTTATACAATCTGGTATTCTGTCTTCTCCCCTTTGCGTGCTGGCAAATTCTACATCTGTTCACGAATTTCTTGACATCTGTCCTCATCCCTAGCCAATAATACAAAATTTTCAGTTGCGCAAATGTTTTGTCATGGCTGAAATGTCCAACCAATCCTCCATTATGCTTTTCTTTTAGAAGATTTTCTCTCATAGAACTCTTCGGGATACACAACTGATTTCCTTTGAATAATAACCCATCCTGGATCAAATATTCAACCCATTGGCTTCTGTCTCTCAGAACATGATTCTCACATGCCTCATAAGCATCCTTGAAATCTAAATCATCTCTGTACATATCCTTAAGGCTATCAAAACCTAAGGTCTTCACACAAAACTCTTGCAGAATCAAACATTTCCTCCTCAATGCATCAACAACCTTATTAGTAGTTCCAGAAATGTGCTTTATAACAAAAGTAAAGTTCTGCATAAATTCAATCCATTTTGCATGCTTCTGGTTCAGTTTCTCCTGTCTGGTTACAAATTGTAAAGCATGGTTGTCTCTATACAAAACAAACTCTTTCAGAACCAAGTAGTGCCTCCATTTCTTCAGTGCTTGTATGATTGCATAGAACTCCTTATCATACATGGAATAATTCCTCTTGCCATCATTCAGCTTCTCACTGAAGTATGCAACTGGTCTATTGTCTTGACTTAAGACTGCTCCAATCGCAAATCCACTTGTGTCACATCTCACTTGAAATGTCTTACTGAAATCTGGCAGAACCAAAACTAGCTGTCCAATTATCTTCTCCTTTAACAACTTGAAACTTTTCTCTGCTTCCTCTATCCAATGAAAAGATTTATGCCTTTTCTTGACCGTGTCCATCATTGATGCATAAATTCCACTAAAATTTCTGATGAACTTCCTATAAAAAGTGGCTAATCCATGGAAGCTTTTGACTTCAAAGATATTCCTCGACGATGACCATTCTTTGATTGCTTTTACCTTTTCAGGATCCATATTCAACCCATTCGAAGAGATCACAAAACCTAAATAAATAATCTCTTTCTTCAGATTTATCAACACCTTCTCTTGCTGTAACCTCCTCATCACTAGAGTTAGGTGTCTCAAATGTTCTTCCTCAATCTTACTGAAGATCAATATATCATCAAGATACACAATTACAAATTTCCCAATGAAATATTTCAAGACTTCCTTCATTAATCTCTTAAAATTACTTGGTGCATTCGTCAAACCAAACGGCATGAAAAGCCATTCATACAGTCCTTCATTCATCTTGAATGTTGTTTTCCATTCATCACCTTCCTTCATTCTAATTTGATGATATCTGCTCTTCAAATCAATTTTTGAAAAAAACTTTTCTCCACTCAAGCAATCCATCAAGTCATCCATCATCGGTAAAGGAAATATATACCTGATGATGATTTTGTTTATAGCCCTCAAGTCTGTACACATTCTCCATCCACCATCCTTCTTTGGACTTAACACTGTTGGTACAACGCATGGACTCAAGCTTTCCCTAATCAACCCTTTTTCCATCAAATGTTGGACTTTCTTCTTGACTTCTTCATTCTCCTGTGGCGTCAGTCTGTACACTACTTTTTTTGGTAAACTCGCTCCTGGTATAAGGTCAATTTTATGGCTTATACTTATGATGGGTGGAAATGAACAAGGTAAATCGTCCAACACTATATCAACGAAATTCTACAGCATTTCCTGAATTTCCTCAGATAGATCATCTATCGAAGTACTGGTCAAGATGACTCTAGGTTTTCTCACCAAAACAAACTGCATGTCTTCTTCTTTCTTGACTTCATCCAGAAGTTCCTTCCCATTCATGAGAAGTATAGTATTGCTTGTTTCTTCTTTCACCTTCTTGTCTTCAACTAACAACAACATATGCGTCCTACCATTCTTCTCCAAGGTGTATGTTTTCTTTCTTCCGTCATGAACAACATTTCTTTCATATTTCCACGGTATCCCCAACAAAAGATGACAAACATCCATGGGAATAACATCACATAAGATATCACCTCTATATCCCCCTATCTTAAATTCAACTAAACATTGTTTAGTGATTAATACCTGATGTCCTTTTTGCAACGATGAAACCTTGTATGGGATCGGATGTGCAACTGTTTCCAATTCCATCTTCTCCACCATTTCTATGGATACTATATTATCTGTTCTTCCACTGTCAATGATCACCTTGCATACCCTATCCTTGGTCTTGCAAGCAGTTCTAAACAAACTATTCCTCTGGACTGGATTTTCTATCTCTTTCTCTGGCTTCAAGATAATTTTCCTCATCATTAAGGATCTTCCACCTTTTGCATCTTCTTCCTAAACATTTCGCCTTTGCGCTTATGAAATGTGATCTTTGCCTCCTCCATCCCTTTTTCATTGGGACATTCAAAACACTTTATTTCACCACCTTTGCCTCTTCCTCTTCCTCTGGCTCGAGGAAAAGTGCTCTGGCATACTATCTTCCTTGTGAGATTCCTCCCCTTTTTGGGTGATTATGAGGTTTCTTTTCTTCATCCTTGGGATTTTGTACTCTGTCCTGGGAAATTGCTTTGCCTCTGCTCTGACTTCTACCTCTACCCCTTTGACCTTTCTTTTAGACCAATTTCACTTCTTCCTTTGAAGCAATTTGATAAGAATCTTCCACATTTATGATTTTCACCATGCCCATCTCATGTTTAATTTCATATCTCAAGCCATTCATGTATCTGGAAAATTTTTCATCATCACTCTCATGACGAATAGCTCTGATGTTTATTCTGTAAAATTCCTGAGTGTATTCCTTCATTGTCATCCCTTTCTGTCTCAAATTCTTCATTCTTCGAAACAAATTAATTTGGTAATCTCTGGGTATAAACTTGGCTTTCATCTTTGCGACCATCCTATCCCAGCTTTTGATTCTTTGTTTTCCCTTGCAACACCTTTCAGCCTGCAATTCATCCCACCATAGTGTTGCATGCCCTTTCAGTCTAGTGACAACATGTTTTACCTTCTTATCTTCTTCGATATCCCCATAGTCAAATTTTTTATCCAGAGCTCTAAACCAATCTAGCAACTCCTCAACGTCTAAGTTGCCTTCATACATCGGGATGCCCATTTTTTCTCTGGCCCCTATTCTTGCAACAACTTTGAATAGACGTTCCTCTGCAGTTTCTTCGGCTACAACTTATTCTTCGGCTCGAGCTTCATTTTCTCTTTCAACCTCACTGCTATCTCTAGTATCAATTGTTCGTCTCTGTGCTGTCTCCATAGCATCTAATCGAGCATGAAGTTCTCTCATTTCCCTTTCCACGGATAGATTGGGCATGGGTCTTTCTTAACGTCTTCTTGGCGGTATTGTTTCAATATGTTCCATGCAAATTCAAATTACAACTGTTCCCTGTCTTCCCTCTACAGAAAACAAAAGTTGTTAGTTCTGATACCACCTGATGCAACACCCCTACCTCAGCAGGTTCTGCGTGACCACCCGGTCTTTGGATATTTCTACTTCCTTGAGATGGAATGGCTCTTTACTTCCCACTAGATCCTTCGCACATATATCCACAGGTCGCTCTTCAAAGTTATGCCTGTATGAACAAACACTAGGCGCGAACCTCCACTCCTCCTGACCAACCAGTGTGACTACAACCTTTACCCGAAAGGGTGTTTTCAGATTTTGTGACTTCACGATTTCTCTTGCGAGTCCCTCTGACTCCTTTCACTCCCAAAAACTTGAAATGGGCTAATGGTTCTTTAATTCTTCCCTTATGCCTTAACCATGCAACGTCAGTCACGTCCTAGGGTCCACCTCCGAGCGCGTCAGGATTTCACAACTCATGAGTTTGTGATGCGACTCTTGTCCTTTCTCCTGAAGTTTGAACTCATGAGTTCCTTGCTACGGATCGACGGTCCTAATTCCTCCTCAATTTGATGGTCTAGATGGCGTCGAGATTTCGCAACTCAAGATCTCCAAGTCATGACTTTCTCCACACTCCGATTCCGAAAATGTCGAAACTCAAAACCACAAGATCAACAGTTCTCATTGATCCAGATCTAATGGTAACTATTCCTCCTGAGCTTGTAGTGTTGAAAGACACTCGGCCTTAACTTCTTCACTGATCCACTGGATCCAACGGCCCAGGGAAAATCGGTAGTTCTCCCTCTGATAATTTCAACTGTCCGTTTAGACTTTTGACGCTCTTAGCCAAATAACTCGACGTCTCCTTCTGAGCTTGATTTCTACAAGGTAACTCCAGCCTTGTCTTTCCTCCAAACACTTTGAAGTCTCTACCCCTCCTAAGCTTGATTCTTGCTGCAAACTCAAGGATTTCAAGGGATTCTGCCTGCACTCCTTGCGACTTCACGATAATCTCTGATTATCTGAATTCTCCAATTTTGCGCACCCCTTGCGACAGAAGTTCTTCAATCACTCACTGGGTTGGAAAATTCTAAGACTTCAACCTACCTGCACACATCTTGCCTGGCTCTGTGCTATGCTTGCACTTCTTCTGGTATGAGAACAACACTATCTCTCTTGAGTTTTTTTGAGGTAAAACTCAGAACTTGTCGACACACTCCTTGCGGACTTTCACTGCACTCCTTGCAGGAACTCTTAGGAAGAGAAACAATTGAAACTCATACTCTCCCTCTTACAGACTTCATACATTCAACATGAAATCATACACATACACAACATTGAAACAAATGCATAATAGAGCATATAAGCAAACTGTAAAAATACCATTCAATAGATGCAAACATTATTCATCACAACACCATGATATTGAGTCAAAGCATTCTTATATTAACTCAAGCGTTCCTGTACATGGGTTCTATAGAAACAACTATATACTTATACAACTTCTACAGTATCTGTTCTTCTCTACTCTCCTACTCTCTTGCTCTACAACTCTTACTTTTTTTCTAATTGAGAATAATGATACAATACAATACATACGAGGGAGATTTCTAGATTTTTCCCTCCTACAACTCTAAGCTATCTAATCGAAATAAAAGGCTACAACTACTTTACATTTATTACATTAATTGCCTCCAACAAACAAATGAGAGCAATGCTCAAGATCTGCGTTACAATCTCCAAACCATAAATGCAAACATATCGCTGCTAGATATTACATTAATGTCTCATCTTTTCAAATTCAAAATATCTCCAAAATACATGCTGGTGCATATCCAACTGTCCTTCACTTTTGCTCGCTTTCTTTGCTGGAGATGCTCCTACATCAAATCCTCCTCTTCCTCCTTGATTGTATCCTCTCAGAGTATTATATTGCGGTACCCCTCCTTCCGTTCCTTCTTCCCCTTGAACTTTGTATGCATCCATGGTGCATTCTCTCATGAGACAGAGTGCACAACATTCCTTTTCATCATGTCCTACTGACTTACAAAAATTACAAAATAATTTCTTGGTAGTGCTCTGATGCTTCTACATCAAATGAAAGGTGGTTGGATGATGAACCATTGTTCTACATATCTCACAATATACTCCTCCTCCTGGTGCTAAGGGGTTTGTGGCTCCTATAGGAAAATATTCTTTGAAGGATGGACACTTGTTCTTATGATGACCTTCCTATATACATGTGGTACACCATACTTCTTCACGCTTTTCCTTCCCTTTAGACAACTCCTGCAATAGAATTGTCAATGCTGCTAACTACGATTGAACCTCAACCATCCCTGCACCATTTTCTCCTACAGTGGATGCTTCCAGTTTAATGATGATCTCTAGTTCTTCAGACTATGACATAATGTTATTTCACATCAAGGGGAATCGTATATGTGGTAACAATCCCGCAATAAACCATTCCCTATGTTTCTCATCCTAAATCTGGAAGGTCAATCAATCCATCAATATCTTGAATATCTGGTCAAAATCCCATACCGATTCATTCTGCAACTGCTTAATCTCTTTTAGTTCTGTAATCAACTGCGACTAAGACTTCAGATTTTGGAATTGTTTTAAAAAGGATTTCCTGATGTCTGCCAATGTTCTAGTTTGTCCCGCATGCATAGTGGACTGATACTTCATATACAATAGTAACGCACGATCTATAAATGTTGTCACTAACTACACGATCTTTACATTGCCATCTCGGAAGTTCTTCATGGTTCATATTTCTTCATAGAAAAACAAGTGTTGTTATGGATCTTCCGTTCCTGCTTCATGAAAGACACACATTCTCAAAGTGGGATCTACCCCCGCCATTGTATATTGTTTAGTATTCTTCGTCAGTGTCACTAACTGATTCTGGGTTGTCGCACTAATTCCACTACTCTGACTATATTTATGGCTATCCTTGGTTCCCTCACTAAATACAAGTGTTCACGACAAAGTTTCAGATCTCAGAGAGGCACACGGGGTCATGGGTTTGACACAGAGTCTGGCCTGAGTCAGGCTACTGGGATGTGATGGATCTCGTCCTGCTGGACTAAGCTACCAATATTCTTCCTTTTCCTCTGTGTGAGGTATTCATTTGATATGGAGTACTACACCAATATCTCTTTCCTCAACCTCACTGTGTTTTTCTTATCTCTCAGCCACAATCCTTTTCCTACTATACCAAAATCTTTTTCCACTACGCAATACTCCAATATCTTCTTCCGTCGCACATTCTTCTTCTCTTGGAATTCTTATTCCATTTGTTCCTTATTCATTCTTTCCTGCATCCCTATTCTTAATACACTCATACCATCCCCTGGTTAGCCTCCAATCCCCCTATGTGTGCAAAGGCGCCTAGCTGCTATGAAATTAGATTCCAGCTTCATAACTCCTTTATCACACAACAACATATTGATCCAAGTACACAGTAATTTCAAATATCTTCCTCACATACCTTTAAAGAAATCTCTTTCGGAAACACTATATGACTGGGTACAATCTATAAAAAACTTAGTAACATAACCCCCTAATACACTATCCATCCAGAAATCAATTGAGTGCGAGATCCAATTACTTATAGTATTAACTTGTCAGATCAACTCATAGGTCCAACTCCTTGAAATAATAGCGTGGAATGTTCCTTTATTTTCAACTGTAACCACTCAACCAAGACTATCGAGAAATCAACAAAGAAAATCTCATGTAAGTCTGTAAATACATACCTCTGTAGCCACTGCTTCGAACTGATCTGTGGGTTCTTATTATGATATCTGGAAAACTTGTGCTTCTTTCCCTCTAACCACTATTTGATCTCTTCCTTAGTTGGCCTCCACATTTCCCTCAGTCACAGATCCCGGTCCTGAAAATGGAACCGTTTGTTGGTGTGCAATGGGTAGACCCTGGGTTTAACATTAATTCACCAACAAAACCCTCAGATACTGACCCTTTCGATATCACCCGCAATCAGGTGAATCTCACCCAAGATATCTATGGGGACTGTAGGAACCAGGTTTCTGTTGTCATGTAGAGATGGGAGGCATTAATCATAACCATTACACTTAGCATTTGTTCATTATACATTATATCATGTGTGTAGAATCATCATAACATGTAAAACATTCATAACAACCAAACATTCAATATATGTTTGCAATAAACAAAACAATCACATCATAACACAGAGACACCATATTTAACATGGTTCACCCAAGATAGGATACATCCACAACGATTGAATTTTTATATTATTCATAATCATCTCTTACAAAATATGCGCATTGCACTCATACAATATGCCCTTTCCATTATCCTATCCTTCTATCTGTCTCTCTTCACTCTTACATTCGTACATACAGTGTGTACTTAGCTCCCCTTACTCGCTCACATTCTATTCTCATTCACTGTCTACCTCATACGTTCCCCTATCCCAAAAAAAACCCTTACATATTTATACTATTATATTAGGGGTTAGCCCTTTTTGATGGACCAAAATTCCTAACAACTTACAACTGTCTTCCTTCCTTTGCGCATACTGATCCCTAAAATTGCATTAACTTCCTTTCCTTCTTTTTTTCATGCTGTGCAATTCCAAAACTGGTCCCAAAAAGTATTGTCCCAACACAAACTAATTAAGGAATATGGATTAAGACTCAAGGAATATTAAAAACCCTCAAAACATCGATTAATCCCCCTCTCTTACGGAATCATACCCCCCATTACTCTAGTCCTTACTCATCTATAGATGACAGTGTATTTCATTTTATTATTTACAATTTACAATGTTTACATATTACATCACTTTGCATGCAACCATTCATAATACATACAAATATACAATGCTACATTGGGGATAAAAAATGGGGTGTTACAATCCCCTCCCCCTACAATTTACATTGTCCTCAATGCACATCACCATACAAGGGTACAAGTATACATACACAATTTGACATTACAATACTCAATACTTTCCCAATTTAATGACTCCTGTAGAAATTCCAACCAATAATCTCTCATTCCCCTTAGCTTGCACAACCCAAGGAAGTGTACCCCTTGTCTGCACCACAGTCCCTCAGGTTGTCCCACTTCCCTTCTAGGGCTACATAACAAGCCAAACATGAAGTCTCAGTATTGTGGCTATAGGGACTCTAGCTACACCAAAATGGAGTCTTTGTACACTTATGTACAAATGTACATTTAGATTCCCTTAGAATTTTCAAAAAGATGTGGGTACTCTTCCCACATGGCCTCCTTGTGCTCCCATGTGGTGTCTTTAGGACCATAGCAGGTCCATTGGACTTTTACAAAGCTGATGGATTGGTTCCTAAGCACTTTGACTTTCTGATCCAAGATGCACACTGGATCCACCCGAAAGTCCCCATTTGTACTCAACCTGGATCACACTCCAATCAATCACACGGTTAGAATCATGCACATACTTCTTTAATAAAGACACATGAAACATATTATGAAATCTCATGGATGTAGGAAATGCAACCATTTATGCAACTGGGCCTATCCTCTCTAGAACTTCAAATGGTCCACAATATCTCACTACCAATTTTGGGAAACCTCCCATTTTTAACAAGCTCCTTTTTCCCTTTACTTTTAAAAAACATGCTTTCCCACTTTGAATTCCTGTGTGCTCTGCCTTTGTCTACATAGATTTTCTACCTATCCCATGGGGTCTTTAAATTATTCTTTATCTTTACTGTCTTCTCTTCCATTTCTCTTATCAATTCTAGCTTAATAACGACTCTATATGTTGGGTTATCCAACTCACTTGAATGTTGCATTTTCTTCCATACAAGGCTTCAAATGGAATCATCTTCAATGATGCTTGATACCCACTGTTATAAACAAACTCAACAAAATTAATATAGTCTTCCCACTTGTAAGATTGATCCATTACATAAATTCTTTGCATATATTCAATTATTTGGTTGTTCCCCTCTATCTACCCATCCGATTCTAGATGATAAACTATGTTGAAATTTAGATTTGTCCCAAATCCTTTAAACAACCCTTTTCAAAAATTGGAAGTGAACTTGGTATCTATATTAGATACAATTTACTTAGGCCCACTATTGTCCCTTGACCAAGTTTTGAGGAATACTTGGTCATATTTGATCATTTTCGGTACTCCGACATCCAGTCGGAGAAGGAGCGCATGGCAACGAGGAGATCACGGGATCTCCGCCCCTTTTTTGGGATTTTTGGGCTTTTTGGGAATATTGTAATGGGAAAGGGATATTGGCCCTTATTTAGGCCTTTTGTATGTATAAATAGAAGGGTAGGAGATGCGTATGAAAAAGGGGTGTGTGATGTAAAGTGAATGGCTTAGTGCATAAAGTAGATCTATGTGATCAAACGTCTGTGTGACTGTAAGAGCTCTATGCCTACTGTAAGTATTGTAAGTGCTGAGTGCACAGGTCAGGGGAGGACTTAGTGCTTGGATCTACCCAGGAAAAGAGGATCTAGCAAGCTGCACGAATCTCTTTTCCTAGGCAGGTAGGATCTTGAAGGCTTTGTGTTGTAACTTGGTTTATGTTGGTCACTATAATTGCTTATTTAACTAAACAATCAAGTGCTACATAAATTGTCAACCCAGGGAAGTCTATTTATTTCAAAGGTAACAATGCACTATATATGCTCAATCTAAAAAACAACCTAGATTTGTAGTAAAAACATATTAATCACACTTTGCCTTGAAAAAACTGAAATTCTAACTTGAATTACAGGAAAACAATCTACCTATTGGAGAGTTCAATGCTTAAAGAAATAATTGTCCAAAGAATCCTGGATTACATTAAGAAATAACAATCTAGGGAAAGAAATCTTTCAGGACACTGCAAAAGGAAAGACCAACTATTCTGTAACCAGAGAACAGGACCCTATTCCCAAAGCAGGAATCTTCAGCACCTGTTTCCGATCACCACACTTTTATGAACTCATTGCTACTTGAAATGGTTGACACACACTGAAGACTAACTACCTCTTAACAGAGAACATGACCCTATTCCCCAAGCAGGAATCTTCAGCACCTATTTCCGATTAGGACACTTTCATGAACTCATTACTAATTGAAATAATTGACACACACTGGAAACTAACTATCTCTCAACAGGGAACATGACCCTAATCCCCAAACAGGAATCTTCAGCACCTGTCCCTGATTATCACTCCTTAATAAATTCACCAAACAAGATTGCTAACTAGAATAATTAACAATTATCCAAGCATGAATCATATGAAAACAATGTAACAATCAGTAAAGCAGAGTTCAGTAGTGTTTCAGCAAAACAAAGTTCAGTAAAGTAGTGTTTCATCAAAACATAATTTAATCAAGGCATGAACAGAAATAACACTAACACACTACAAAGCTAATGGGTGAATCTTGTGAAGAAGGTGGGCCCTCCCTTCTCACAAGATTCCCTTGAAATGAAAGGAACTAGAAAGGAATGCTCAGAACAAACTTTTATTCATCTGTAAACTGTATCATATTACAATGTCTGAGATAAAACATGTCCCTTTCTGTAAATCCTTTCTTAGCTAAAACAGAAGATCCTCTCTAATGATGATTCCTCTTATTTAAAGAGGAGAATCCCTTCGATACAATTTGATCAACAAAGTACAAGTGTACATCTGAGTCCTATTCTTAGTCAGATCGACTTTCTAAACTGGAATAGTACATCCTAGTCTCCCGCAACAGAATGCTATTGCAAGTGATGAGTAAGGTGTTGCTGTTGCGGCTGTAGTAACAACTTATTTATTTGTCTTCTTGTTACTGCTGTTGTATGCTATTTCAACATCGCAAATCACGAGCTGTTTCAGCCACGGGATTTGCGTTCTGACTGTTTCAGCAACTTGGTCTCAGGCAGCAGCGATGGTTAATGCTAGCTCGAGGTGTGGCTATTGTGGTCAATGTAACAGTTGTGTTGTTGTTTCAGCATTGTAGACCACGGAGGGTGTAACAGCTTCTTCTTTGTGAGTTGTTGTTTCGGCATCGTAGACCACGAACTGTGTAACAACTTCTTCTGTGTGAGTTGTTGTTTCAACATCGTTGACCACCGAGAGTGTAGCATCTTTTGTGTGAGTTGTTGTTTCAACATCGTAGACCACGGAGAGTGTAACAACTTCTTCTGTGTTAGTTGTTGTTTCAGCATCGTAGTCCATAGACTATTTCAGCCACAGGGTTGCATGCTTTAACTGTTTCAGCAACAGGCCTCAATGCTAATCTGTAGTTCGAACTGTTTCAACACTTATACATTTCTGATCAATGGTTAAGTACGAGAGTAATGTAAAATTATATGCAAAACAGATTAAACATATAGTAAAAAAAAGAGATGTTGTATACCTTTGGAAAGATAGGGTAAGGTGATAATGTGAGTTTAAATGTGAGTGAAACAAGGGTGTGAGGGTAGCAAAAAGTGTGAGCAAAAAGGTACATTGTATGGTCCTAACATCCCCCACAACTTAAAATGTTGCATGTCCTCAGGCAACTTCACTCTCAATCAGAATCTGAATACTGACTCTGAGTGTGAAAGTTACTCAAGCAGTAGCTGTGGAAGGTGATGTCTGTTGGAGCTCTGAACCCTTGAATGTGTTGTAACCTTTGCCAAGATGTTGTTTCAACCTTCTTGGGAAACTTATAATGGACTTGATATTTCTTTGCTGGCAACCAGAGGATAGGAAAATGAAACTGGTACCCTATCCAGCTTTCAACACATTGTTGAACACACTTGATGTAGCTAGGTACCCTAGAGATTGCTATCTCAAGATTAGTGGGGCTAAAAGGATTGTGTTCCTATCTTTTCTCAGTAGATTGTTTCCAAAACATGTTATTTTTCTGTAGGGCAGCAATCTATGTTGATTTAATGAAATGTTGACACTCCTGAAACACTGATGTCTGTAATTGCTGAATGTGTTGAGTCATCCCTGGTTTCTTTAAAAAATGATGATACTTTGTAACAAAGGTGGCAGCATTTTGTGGTTCTGGCCTTATCTAGAGAAGGCGGTTATCCTCATTGTGCTTGGAAGCTAGGAAGTCATCCTGCCATATCATCTGATTGTTAAGGAAGGAGGTGAGTGCCCGGATTTGGATGTCACCGACAAGAGGGTTGAGGTTAAGCTGTCAGTTCTCAGGGATGGCCTCATTATGAAGATATGCCTCACAGAGGAGGTGTTGATCCATAGCAGAGGCTTCTGCAAAGGTTTTGACAAAATCTGCTGGATTTAATACTGCATGGGGTCTACCTTCTGTGATTGATTTGATCTGAAACCATGTAAGTCGTTCTATAAGGAACTAAGAGTAATTGCAGGATGGTTTCCTTGCAGCCAACAACTTTTGTGCCAAGTCAAATATCAGGAGCAATTTAGCTTTTAGCTCTTTATTCTGTTTCTTAAGGGCACGAGATTCCTAGCGTGTCTTCTCCACTGCTTCCCAGTTTGAATAGATATGGTTTAGCCAGATTAGTCAGTGTTCCTGCAAGCTTTTGGCTTGTGTAACAATAGACTCTTTCTTCCATTTGTCAATTATTGCCTGCTCAACCCATGCTTGAGTTTGAGTTTCAGCATTGCAGGTGATATGCCGAGGTAGGGTCTGCATGGCTTGTTCCACAAGGGTGTGGGTATTGATATGGCTAGGAGAGGCAAATTCATCAATAGACAATGTTTGTATAGCTTTATTAACAAAAAAAAGGGCTTTAGATTTGACAATTGTTGTAGGCCAGAGTTCATTTTTTCTTTTGGCAAGTCTTGTTGGTTCTTGTATAACAGTAGGGTTTTCTTCTTTGACTGCAAAAGTTGCAGGTGCAGGGGAAGCTCCGGGCATTGGAATTTGAGTGACTTTGTAGCCTGCTTGATAATAGATGTCCCCACATTGACTGCACATATACTCTTGACACGACTTCTCTGTTGTATTTTCCTCTGTTGCTATGCGAGCTAGGGTGTACAATTTAAGTTCCTTCTCATAGGCTTCCTTTACCGTGACTAGCTCTTGCTTATAGGCTTCCAATTCAGACTTTAGGAACTCATTTTCTTGTAAGACAGAGGCCATTGTTAGTTCTGGTTGAGGGGTGACTGATTCTTGTGTAGCAGTCACAACCGCACTAGTTGGTTCTTGTGGAGCAGCTACATGATCGGCAACTGATTTTTGTGTTTCATCTTCTTGATGTAAATAAAGTAATGTCGCAACACCCTGGGCCTCTGATTCCTGTATCTCAGTATCAATATCAGTAGCTGGTTCTTATGTTTCAGCTGTAGCTGGTTCTTGTATGACAGCTATAGCTGGTTCTTGTGTTTCAGCTACTGAATGGGTAGCTGGTTCTTGTGGTTCAACTAACAAATGGGTAGCCGGTTCTTGTGTTTCAGCTACTGAATGGGTAACTGGTTCTTGTATTTCAACTACTTGATTTGCCACGGATGATGTCGCAACACACTGGGCATCTGGTTCTTGTGTTTCAGTGCCCATGGGTAGAATAGGTAAAGATTCCAGAATTTGGGAGGTTGGAGATGCACGGGGTTTTAACCGGATGGGTTGGGGACTTAGGGCAGTGGTGGTAGTGGCTGCCCTTGTTGAGGCCCTTGTTTGTTTTCTTTGTAAGAAGGGCGTAAAGAAAGGAATTTTCTTTCGTTTACGTGGGGGATTTTCCTCAATGATGGGACAGAGAGAATTGTCTGGTTCAGAATCATCGCTAAGAATATGAAGGGCATGAGTGGATGATTATGGTAAAATGTGGGGTGGGCTTGGTATGGTAGGGGGGTCAATTGGATTGATTGGGTCTGTAGGCAGACTGTTAGGTACTTCTGGAGGGTATGGAGAGTTTTGTGGTTGTTGTTCCTGAATATTTTCAGGAAGTTCAATGACTTCTTGGGGTTCTATGGGTGGGTTGTTTAGTGGAGGGTTTTGTTGGGCAAAACCTTTTTGGATAAGTAGTTGAACGAGACGGTGATGGGTGAGTGAAAGGGTGGGATCTTTAGCCTTTTTAAAGTAGTGCGACATATTTTTAAGACATCCGAGCAAATAATAAGGAATGTTCACCAATCTAGCATGTCTTAAATGAGACAATAGGACAAAATCATGCTGGTAGACTACCTGGTATCGGCCTTCACAGGTGAGGTAGTGCTTGACAAACTTTGCAACTTCCGGCCATGGAGGTGGCAACAAGCTAAGTCAGACACCCTGGCCTTTAGGTTCAATTTGTTCCCCTGGCAAGAGGAAATCCTGCTGGGCATTAAGGATGATATGTTGGCGGCTGAACAAGCGAAGGCCATTGGTGGGGAGACCCAAAACCTGTGCTATATCCTCTTTTGTAATTGGAATCCAAACCCCTTGAACAATGGAATGATCATCCTGGAGATTTCGAGCAAATTGCAGAACCTGTTGTTGATCATACCCCTAGAGTCTCTGAAAATAACCGAGCCATCCTGCCTGCAGAAAAATTTGATAGGCTTTTGGATACAGTTTTAACAGGGCTGTCGTGGCGGGTTCGTACCATATAACAAGGCCTCCCATATCTAACAGCTCGGTAAAATGCAGCGTCAAAGAGTCGAGTAACTGCTTCTGTGCAGAGTGATTTTTTTGAGTGAAGGCATGTAAATGGTGGTGAAACAAACGAAAGGATGGTAAATAGGAATGATTGTGGTTAATTCATGTGAAATGATGGTATAAAAGTTCGATATTTCCTCCTCCCTCTTCAAGTGCGGCTAATAATGATTTTACATGAGTGGTAATAATGAGTTGGAATCTTCTCATTAACTATAGCTTAATTGTATTTACATAAAATTTACATACCTCACCTTTACCTTTTGATTCGTACTTCGAACAAAATATAGTGTCTGTCCATAATAGTTTTGTAGTGGCCATGGCGGAGACTTTTGATTTGTTAGATGAATTGTATCGAGGATTTGTTGACCGGAAGGACAAAATGTAGTATGAGAGCGCAAAAGCTTATTGACAGAGAATGCTGAAAAGTTGGTGTTTCAGCCATGGGAAGAATAGAGAAATGTTTGCTGAAGAGTGATGTTGCAGAATACTGCTGAGGAAGTGGTGTTTTAGCCACAGAAAGAAGGGAGAAACAATTGTTGAACGGTGTTGTTTCGTCAATGGGAAAATGTGAAGAATTGTTGAATAGTGGTGTTTCAGCAATGGGAAAATATAGAAAATTGCTGAACAGTGGTGTTTAAACAATGGGGAAAATGTGGAAGATTGTTGAACAGTGGTGTTTCAGCAATGGAAAAAGAAGGGCAAGAAATTGTGGAATGGTGGTGTTTCGGCAATGGGAAAAATGTGGAAGATTGCGGAACAGGGGTGTTTCAGCAATGGGAAAAATGTGAAAAATTGCTGAACAATGGTGTTTCAGCAATGGGAAAGAAAATGTGAAAAATTGTGGAACAGTGGTGTCTCAATAATGGGGGAAGAATGTGAAATTTTTTTGAACAGTGGTGTTTCAGCAATGGAGAAAGTCAAAAAAAAGTTGTTGAACAGTGGTGTTTCAGCAATGGGGAATCTTGCCTCTTCTTGAAGTAAGATCGTCCTTCCTTAGTGGGCCTTTGATCTGCAAAAATCAATTGTAACATGGTATTTCTTGACAGGGATTATTAGTAAATGAAATCTAATCTAATACTAAAGAAATTAAATTAAAAGAATTAATTGCAATGAGGGGTAGGAGCCCCCTCTAAAAAGAGGTAATGAGAGTCTGCCACACATGTGGCCTTAAAATATTCTTTGGAAATAGGGCGCTGGTATAGACGGAGCCGATGACCATTTACAAGTAACGGTGTTTTAGAGTCATCGATTGTGAGGAGCCTTACTATTCCATTGGGGAAAAGAGTGTCTACTTCGTAGGGTCCAAGCCATGTTGTACGTAATTTCCCTTGAAATTGTTTAAACCGAGAGTCGTACAGTAGGGCCCAATTACCTTTTTGGAATTGCTTATGCTTGATGGTTTTGTCATGCCATTTTGATCTTTGCTGTTGAATCATAGTTGTCTGATGAATGGCATCTAGTTTTTTCTC
>JASDQU010107044.1:196076-223247 GCA_032191745.1 Picea mariana | reverse complement strand
ACAAAGTGTTGAACCCCAACTCCTCTCCGGATACCTGACGCGTGCCCTGTCGAGATCAATGGCTATGATTCTCTCCGGAGTTTCGAGACTCAAAAGGTCTCAATTCTCTCGACTTCCAAAACCCCGATGCCTCTCCGGAATACTGACGCGTGTCCTCCCAAGATCCACAGCCAGGATTTCCGTCGGTGTTTCGAGACTAGGAAGGTCTCGAACTTCTGAACTTCTGAAACCCCGATGCCTCACACAGACTTAAACCCTATGTAGTTTCTGTCCAATCGGACGGTTGACGGGTAACCAGATGATGATCCAATGGCTCACGGTGTTCTGAGATTAAACTCCTGGTGTGGCCGTAACTTCCTCGCTACTTTTGATGGATCTGATGGCTGATGGGATTTTCACGAGTTCCCTCCACAAGATCTTGACCGTCGCTCCTCTTCCTTGAGGATTTCTTGATGCAAAACCTCCTGTGCAGTCCTTCAACATATTTGAAGGCTTTAATCCTCTTGAGCTTTCTCCAGCTTCTCCGTCTCTTAGAAAAGAGAACCCTTTTCTCGCACTCCTTGCAAAAATCCTACAAACACTTCAAGTGTTCGGCTTTCCTTGACTCTGCGCATGCCTGCAACAACAGTCCTCTAAAGCTTATGCTCAGATTCACTACTGAGACTCCCTTCTGCCTACGCACTCCTTACATGGCTCGTATAACCCAAATTCACTTCTGGGCGAATGAGAACAAAAGTTAAACTCCCTGAGCCTCCATCAACGCACTCCTTGCGGATGTTCTCGACTGCACTCCTTGCAGGAATCCTTGCTCAGCAGAGAAACAATTGAAACTCATTCCCTCTTCCTCTCAGAATTCTGTTTTAAAACATCAAATCATATGCACAGCCTATCAAAAGCAAATGCATAACATGAAAGCAAACATTCATGAGCATATATTAACACACACACACAGATAGACACAAAACCATGAGTCTGAATCAATTCCTTCTATTAATTCAAGATATGTACATGGATGTTCTTCTACAACTCTCTGCTGGTCTCCTATGCTCTTCCCGTTCTGAATTATGCTGGATTATATTACAATGTACAATGAGGGTGTCTATATCCATTTTCCCTCTTGCGCTCTAAAACTGTCTAATCTGGAAATAAATTCTATCTACCAGCATTAACTAGATTAAATGCCTCCTATCTACTAAGGACGAGAGCGAATCGCTCAAGGTACAATAAAATATACAAAAGGCGCTTTTATTAAATGATGTCAATTATACATTGGCGCATCATCTTTTAATGAAAATTCAAAATTTTTTGACTGGACTTGTCCAGCTGTTCATTGTCTTCCGCGCTGGCTCGCTTGACGTGGGCGATGCTCCTGCATCATCGAAGCTAAGAGAACACTTGAGGATCCACAGAAGATCGAGCTACCTATTTTTGATACAGAAGAAGTATTATCAAGGAACCCTAGAAAATATTTTCCACAACGCGAAGTAATTAAGACCACAGAAGATAAATATCAGAATGGTAAAAGAATTACTGAGATGAGGCTCACTAGGAAGAAGGCTAGGAAGTTAAGAAAGAAAAGGGATAATACTGTAAGGTTACAAGAGGTTCTAGAGGACACTTCGCAGCAAGAAGAATTGCAGAATTGGAGCTTCGCCGAGATATCAGCACAACGACATAGAGTACTTTGCCATGACGAAGAAATATAGCCGTTGGAACCGATATACCCGTTCGACCGCCACTCCGAACGGATCAAAAGGTAGTTATGGGTTACCGCTAGACCATTGGACCTCACCTTAATGGATAGATCAAAGGTCATGGAAAATTCATATCCATTGCAAGCAGTTCGTTGCAGAGTTACTTACTTATTCCATCGCGCCATGCCCGGAAGACACTTTTTCCAATTGAGAAATTGAGCTTACAGAATAATTGCGTTATGAAACAATGATTACTCTAGTTTTATTCTCTATCTGATTACAGTACTGATAGTCCATTGACAACCCGAGATAGTGATCCCGAGCTTACATGTTCGATGAGCTTAGCGTAGCAGAAGAATCGGTGAGAGAAGTACTTGCTAGCTTAAGGACAGAAAGAGTCATGTCGAAAAGAGGGATGTCCACTGGAGTCCAAGCCTCGTCGTCGAGAGGTGTGGTAGCCTCCCCATCGACTTCTTGAGCTGTAACATCTTGAGCTGGCATAGAGTTGAGAACTAAGCATAGGGACGACGCAACCAACGTGAAGTTAGTGCTAACCATCCTACCAGCTTACATTCCTCCTCTAAGTGGTGAGATTAACAGGGATAGTGTCTCTAGAGACTTTGAATACACCCTNGTAAATCCTACATCATGCTCGCACCATCTAAGTACTTAATGAGGACTAAGGGTTGGAATTCGAAGTTCATCCCTCAGCAATGGACGATGAACCTTGCACAGTCTACTCTGCTCAATGTTATCAAAATGCTACACTTCGACAGACATCAGGAGGTGATTGCTTGTGTGAAATTGTTGATGGCAAGTTACCACGGAGGATACCTGTGGTTAAACCATCACATAGTTGTTGATCTGATGTTGATCAACAGTATTACCGGGCTTAGCATGCAGGGCCCTGATCCCCATGAGTACTACCTTGGAAAGACTGCGGACCTCAGTCTTTCACAAAAGATTAAAGAGGCTTATGGAAATGTTGAAAAAGGTGCGCAAGGTTACAAGGTAGCCTCTATCGAGAGTGGCATAGTGAGCCTCGCATGTCAGTTGATAGCAGGGAAGATGGTACGTAAGAATATACCTACACAAGTATCTAGCTTTGTAGTTGACCTCGCAGGGAAGTGCATGAAGGGACTACAAATGAATTGGGAAAAATATTTGGTCAATCAGCTAGAAATTGACTGTAGAGAAGCCCAGGACCAGGGGAATGAATTCCACTTTAGTTGGCTACTAATATTGATCGCCTTTGTTTCATGGGAGATAACGGAAGGCTCAAACTTCTCCGACCTCGACCCACTCGAACCATTAGCTGCAAAGTTCAGTACCTTATGGTACTCGACGGACATGAGCAAGCAATGGCAATCAAATGCCTTTTTTCATAGATACTATAACCAACTGAAAGCAGCCATAGGGGGTGAACCTCGCATAACCCCAAACACTTTACAAAGGTTCCAGACTTTGATAAAGTTCAACGTGGATCGCCACTTTATATACCTAACTCCACACGATAATGAACACCAAGAATAGCTTCAGTCCTATTATAAGATGACCGAAGAAGACCTAGAAGAAATCACTAAGGAATGGTCAACGGACCTCCTTGTTCCAGTAGATCCAGTGGACGTTTCAGATATTGACAGCCCAGAAGCTACGCAGGACACACCTAGGCCCAGTAAGATGAAGAAGACAAAGAAGTCAAAGGAAACAAAGAAGCCTGAAGAGGTTCAGAATGTAGATAGCTACTCTGTAAAGACAGCTTCCATCACACTTGATCAAGAAGATAACAACGACGACCTAGAGGAAGTCGAACAACAACCAGAAGAAGAATTCGAAGTTCCAAAGAAGATAAAAGGGTCACCTTCGAAGTCTTCCTCTAAGAAGAAAGAAGAAGTGACCGTGACCAAGATGAAGACCACGCTCAACCCCGATGACTTCAACTTTCTCCTCGCAACTTTGAATGAAGCCATAGAAGAAATTATAGAAAAACAGGAGGCTAAGCAGCAGACGATGTACAAAAGAATTGAAGCCAAGCTCCAAGGAGTGCAGCGAGCACTTCAGTTTAACCACGTAGTCTCCACTGCGCCCATGCCAGAAGGAACAACAGAAGTAGGAGATGAATCAGTTCAACTCCGTAGGATTGCTGACATAGTCGAAGTACGCCTTCAAAAAGTGGAAGAAGTAACAGCGCAGGCCACCCAGGCCCTAAACTAAGAACAGGAGGAAATCATAGAGTAGCTTCGAGCTGCACAGCAAGAGAAGGAGGCCATTCAAGAGAAATTTGATAGAGACAGAGAAAAAATCCAAAAGGAGAAGGAGCAGCTTCTCGCGAAGAAGATCGGAATCGCAGAAGTTGTTAACAGAGAATTTCGCTCTATGATCGGCTTAGAACAAAAGGCCGAAGAACCATTAGACTATCAAATGATGAATCTTGCTGAAGTTATTCAACAACTGCAACAAAGAGTCGTGGACTTAGAGCTTCAGATCATCCCAAGTACCCCGCAAGAAGAGTGCAACCAACGAGAAATAACTGCCCAGGGTACAGTAGAAAGGATTAAATAACTCACTGAAGAATGCAAACAACTAAGTACCAGAAGTGCACAGATACATGAGAACCTGACCAAGTACCCAGAATTACATAAACTAGAGTCACAGCTCCAGGAGGCGAAGCAGCATGCAGATAGAATTCAGATGCAGTTGAAGGCCATATCAACTATAGAGAAAATGAAGTGATCCCATGAGAAACATGTCACATAGCAGTAGATCCACATGATCCAGAGCAAGGTCATGGAAGTGACACAACAACTTCAGCCTTTGCAGGATAAGGCATGTCAACTATTTTTAGAGATTGAGAACCAAGGGACAGAGCTAGAACAGGTTGTGATTATAGCAGAGCAATGCCTAGAAGGACCAGTCAATAACATACTCATCCAGGAGTTCGCCGAGTAGGAGGAAATAGCAAAGCAGTAGGTCAAAGCAGCTCGAGCCAAGCTTGAGGCATTCAAAGTGGAACTGGTCAGACCTGAGTGACTCGGGATGAGTCACAGGTGAGTGTTGGGGGCCTGTTAGCCCTTGACCAATTTTTAAGGAATACTTGGTCATATTTGACCATTTTTGATACTCCGACATCTAGTCAGAGAAGGAGCACATGGCGAAGAGGATATCATGGGATCTCTGCCCCTTTTTTGGGCTTTTGGGGCTTTTTGGGAATATTGTAATGGGAAAGGGATATCGACCCTTATTTAGGCCTTTTGTATGTATAAATAGAAGGGTAGGAGATGCGTATGAAAAAGGGGTGTGTGATGTAAAGTGAATGGCTTAGTGCATAAAGTAGATCTATGTGATCAGACGTCTATGTGACTGTAAGAGCTCTGTGCCTACTGTAAGTATTGTAAGTGCTGAGTGCATAGGTCAAGGGAGGAATTAATGCTTGGATCTACCCAGGGAAAGAGGTTCTAGCGAGCTGCGCAGATCTCTTGTCCTAGACGGGTAGGATCTTGAAGGCTTTGTGCTGTAACTTGGTTTACAGAAGATAATAACAAAAGAAGACTTTGTGGACGTATCCCCGAGGTGGGGGTGAACCATGGTAACTCTGTGTATTATGCTGATGGGTTTGTCTCTCGCTTGCTAAGTTCTCTGATATGTTTAGATAGATCTATTGATGCTTTATGCTTATGAGATATGAATGCATGCTAGATATGATACATAAGATGCTAAGTGATTAATCTATTAAGTAGAACCTGTTTATCATTGCTAAGTGCTAGATCTGAGTAATTACTGCGGTGCTCTATGATTTCTGTGAAGTGTATTAATGAATGTATGTTAAGGAATAACTAATGCTAAGTGTGTTGTAAGCAAGATAATCACATATCTATGTCCCAGCTAAGGTTGCAGACACCTGAGTCCTGCAACCACCCCTGCCTCTACCTCGGGTGAGACTTCATCTGCTTCGCAGGTGTTGCCGAAAGGGTCGGTAGTTAGGGTTTTGTTGGTGCGCTCTTGAGTGTTCAACCCTGGGTCTGCCCCTATGCCAACACCCACCATGTATCCTACCAATTTCTTTCATACAAATTTATGCTATGTTGGCTACCTTGTGCGTCATTTTGATAGGAATAAAATGTGAAACCTTTGTAAGCTTGTCCACCACTACCATGATGGAATCATGTTTCCTTACTATTCTGGGCAACTTAGTAATGAAATCTATTGTAACAACTTCTCATTTCCACTAAGGAATGGGAAATGGTTGTTGCAATCCTGCTAGATGTCTATGCTCATCCTTTACCTTCTGACATTCGATGCATCTAGCAATAAAATCACTTACATCCTTCTCCATACCAGGCCAAAAGTATTGGCCTCTTACAACTGCAATGGTTTTATGGTATCCTTGATGTCCAACGTATGGTACATTGTGCATCTCTTTTAAAACTAAATTTATCAACTCTTGAGAATTATGAAAATAAAATTTGTTTCTTTATAAGATGATTCCATCCTCTTCAAGCTTGTAATCTTTAAATTTTTGTTGTCTATTACTCTTTTGTAAGCTTTCTTTAACTTGTACATAATGTTGCTCTATTGTCACAACTTCTAAAATTCTACTTTTCAAATATCAACTATACATACTAATGGTTGTAGCATGCATTTCATGCACCCTTCTGATGAGTGCATCAACCACTTTATTATCTTTTCCTTTGATGTGATTGATGTCAAATTCATATTCACCGAGAAATTCCAACCATCTAGTTTGTCTAGAATTCAATGTTGGTTGTCCAAAAAAATATATTGACCACTATGGTCTGTCCTTAGCTCAATTTTTCTACCCATGAGATAATTCCTCCATGTTTTCAGTGCATGAACAATTACTTCCAATTTCAAGTCATGTGTGGCATAGTTACTCTCATGCTCCTTCAACTTTCTTGACTCATATAAAATTGTATGCCCATTTTGAGTAAGGACCCCACAAAGCCCTTATTTACATGCATTTGTGCACACAACGAAATCCTCATTTGGATATGCAATCCTTAAAATTGGTGCATTGGTTAACAAATATTTCAAGTGTTGGAAACTCACACTTGGTAGTCCATTGAAATTTTATTCCTTTCTTTTGCAAGGAAGTGATTGGGTGTGAAATCTTCAAGAAAACTACAATGAATATCATGTAGTAATCAACTAGACCCATAAATGATCTAACCTCTAAAATATTCTTTGGTGTTGGCCAACTTTTGATTGCTTCAATTTTTTCAGGATCCAATGTTATGCCATCCTTTTAGACAATGTGGCCTAAATAATAGAGCTTCTTTTGATAAAAAGTGCACTTGCTCAGCTTGACATACAATTAGTGTTCTCTAAACACTTGTAGCACCATTCTCAAATGATTCTCATGCTCCTCCTCTGTCTTGGAGTAGATAAGAATATAATCTAACAAGACAATGACAAATTTGTCTAGGTAATCTCTCAACATTCCATTCATTAGAAACATAAAAGTATCTAGTGCATCGGTCAAACCAAACGACACCCCTACAAAATCATAATGACCATACCTTGTTTGAAAGGTTGTCTTACTAGTATCTTGTTCTTTGATTATCACTTGACGATAACCCGATCTCAAGTCAATATTGGAAAATTTCTTTGCTCCCTTCAACTGATAAAAAATATCATCGATCCTTGGAAAATGATACTTTTTATTTATGGTAACGTTATTTAGTTGTCTGAAGTCAATACATAACCTCACAATTCCATCCTTTTTCTTCACAAAAAGAACTAGGGAACCCCAAGGTGAAACACTCAGGATATGTACACCTTCTTCAATAAATCTTTTAGCTACATTTGCAACTCTTTCAATTATGGTGTGCTCATTCTCTAGGGAGTCTTGGACACTGGGGAAGCTTCAGGAATTAATTCAACAGAAAAATCAATTTCTCTCTTTGATGGAAATCCTAACAATTCCCCAAACAGATCTTCATACTCTTTAAGAGATAAATAATCTTCAAGTTTTGGCTGTTTATCTTTTGTTGGCTCTTCCATATGGACTGCATATATTTGGCGCCCTTTTCTAAAACTTATTTTTATATGTAATGATGAAATCTCTTTAATAGACATCTAGGCCTTGGAATACCTTGAACTATACTTGAATTTCCTTCCTCATCAAGACATGTGAAAGACTTGTTGTATTAGTTTAAGATAGCACGATGTTTTTCCAACCAATTCATACCAATCAAGAAGTCATATGAACCAAGTGGTATGATGTTCAAATCAGCCTTAGTGCTGACTCCATTCATGTTCATTGGACAATCCCTGACCATGATCCAGGTGGATATCAGTCGCCAACCACCTTTTCCACTGAATCAACATTTCGAGCCTATGGTTTTGATAAACCAGGATATCCACCCTTTTGATGGGGAATGGAATGTAATACCATCTTCATTTTTCAATTACATACATCATGTAATGATCTTATGTACATTCCTATAGCATAGAATTAATGCATCGAATCCCATTAGAACTCTGCAGTTAAGCACACTCAAGCTAGAGTAGTACTGGGATGGGTAACTGCCCGAGAAGTCCTAGTATTTTACATGCCTATGGAATTTTATAAACTTAGATTAATTTATCCCACATGCATCATGGGAATTGTTCTCCTCTCACTCTCTCATATATAATTGAGGTGAAGGAGTCCCTTTAAGCATGCAATGGAGTGTTATGTAAATCTTGTTGTAAATCAAGTGTAGCCAACATCTCTTTCTCTTCAGAGATAAGCTACCCCATTCTTCCAGTTTTTGTTCTACATTGTTTTTCTATTTGATTCGGTAATAGAAGTTGGGTTTCACTGTATTTCTGTGTTCTTTTCTATATTTTTTCTTTTTTCTCGTTTCGTTCTCAGCATAATCCATATCATACCAACTCATTGTTTCTTCTCTTGGTCAAAGTGTCCAGCTGAACCAACCAAGAATTTGCATTCTTACATCTCTTCAATTTAAACATGTCAACCATATTAGGTTCTATATAGTTGTGACTAGCTCTAGAATCAATCAAAATAACTATGAGATGATTATCAATCTTACCTTCCACTTCAATCATGTGGGATTGATAGTTTTCTTTTCTATTGTCCAAGGCTGCATAAATCGTTGGAATGATCTTGCCCATGTCTTCCACTGTATCAACTTTGAAGGTTATGCACAATCCTCATCCTATCTCCTTTATCAGGACAATAGTTATACATGTGCTCTCCCTCACATCCACAACACTTTATGGGTTGTTGTCTCAGCATTTTCCCTAAGGAATCTATCATATTGGGTTCATTTTGTGCATGTTTCCCTTTCCTATATGATTGTGAACTATTCCTGAAGAAAGGTGGCTTGAATCATTTTTTCCTCTGATTCATCTTGCCTTTTTTTTGTCATTCCAAGATTTTTGAAAATATGGCCTTGCCTTACCATGCTCATACAAATACTTATTTTTTCTCGTGGCTTCCTCCAAATTATTGGGCTAATCAAACTAATTGTTATCCTTGTAGAATGATGGTAATCCACTTAGGAACCTCTCAATTTTGACCTTCTCATCCCTAATGAAATCCACATACCTTATAAGTTCCAAGAATCTCTTTTCATACTCTTTCATGGTCATGTTTCCTAATTTAAGATCAAATAACTCTTTCATTTTCTTGTCATAATAATGGTATGACAAGTACTACTTTTGAAAATACTTCCAACAGATTCTCTTTTCGTCAATATGTTTGACCTGCTTCAACCGGTCCCACCACATGGAAGCTTTCCCTTGAACATGATATATGACAATATTTGCTTCCATATTAGATGAATAATGTGAAGCTGAAAATGATTTTTTATGCCCAACAATCAGACTTCAACTTCTAAACCTTCCTATGCTCTCCATCAAATGTTTGTGTCTTAATCCTCTTAAATTCTACTTGCAAACTATATAACTTGAGCCTTCTCCTTTGATGTTTGATAGGGGATCTACTTGGGCTACTCCTTGTTTATGAAAACACAAGTGCTCTTTTGGTTGAATGTCTAGGTGAATGGTGATGCCTACTAACACTTCTTGAGTGCCTTGGCCCTCTGCATTCATCCCTCCTATCATGATATGTGTGCTCTTCCACATGCCCTGCACAGGCTACATGTCTTATGTTGGACTCCTTGTTGATTTGTGTTTGTAGGTTATTCAGATTTTGTAGCAACTAGGAATTAATTTGATTATGATCCTCTTGATCTCTTATCAACCTTTCATTATCTTCTTTGTAGCTCTTCACTTCCCTCTGCAATCTCTTCATCAGTTATATGGGTTCCACTCTGCTTCTATGTCCATTGGACTCTATTTCTTCATTTCCCAAGTTGATATTCAATCCTCTAATTTAATCTCCATAATTGTAAGAACCTTATGCATCATCCATATCTTAGGTCCTCATTTCTGAATCAGATCTCTTATTCTTATACCTCTAATTATGCAAAAATGTGCATGCAACAATCACTATTAGAAATTATACATATTGCAAATATTTCATTAATTGGGCTACAAGTCATTTGTCCTCCTAATTTATGAAGAACAAATATGCACGAATATAAATTATGATCCTTTATACATAATCTCTTCTGAATTATATTTCCAATGGTTTTACTCATGCCACATTCTGAGTTCTGAGCTAAAAGTTATAGATTTTAGAATTTTGCAATTTATACTCAATTGTGCCCTATTATCAGTGGTGTAATCTAGCTGAGAGACCATATTTAGCCACCTGTAGAATAAAATATATCATGAACCAAAAAAACTTTATATCAGGAATAGATAGTATTTATGATTCTGAATACACAACAATTTTCATATTTGGAATTTGATTCTCTAATCACATTCTGTATAAATTTGGAATTGTCAAATTTGCACTTTTACATTTTCTCCAGACTTATAATTTTTAGCGAAAATTGGCTATCTCCCAAATGGAGCAAAATTGGGAAAAACTTCCTCAAGAAAAAAGTTGTCTAAATTTTTGAGGATGTAAAATTTTGACTGAATATTTTTTTCCAAATTTGTGATCTTGGGTCCCTTTTCCTCCTCTGAAGATTTCAAAAAACCCCAAAAGTGTCCTGAAATAGTGGAGTTTTCTATGTTTCAACATCTCCAATCGAAACTATTTTGAGTTTTTCCAAAATCCCAACTAGATATCTTCATGACTGCTTTTTGGAATCCCTATAAAAATTTCATATTTATCTGGGTCCCAGTCACTGAGCACCACCCATATATTTAAAACCCACTAATTTGTGGTTTACATATAATTGAAGTAGAATTGGACCATGGACCTTATGGACACTTTTGTAGCCTTCATCACCATGGAAATACCCTTTAAATTTCATCTGATTATGAGTTTTTCTGCTTCTATTATGACCAAAACAAGTTTTTGACTGTAGAATTTTTTAAATCCTTGTTCGTCTTTCTCCTTTCCTTTCCTCCCTATGTCTTCTCTTTCCCCTTTTTGTCTTCTTCCCTTCTCCTATTCTTCTCATTTTCTTTCTCTTCTCTTCTTCTCTTTTCTTTTTTCCTTCCTTGACGATCACTAAAAACACTTCATCGACAGTTGGAAAAATCCTTTTATCAATGATCAACACAATTTTTTGTATCGACAATAAAAAAAAACCTTATATCGGGGATCCAAAAAATCATTCTATCGACGGTAAGGGAAAAAGTGTCTATTGGCGGTGGGCGAAAATGTTTCTATTTGCGGTCGATGGAAAGGTTTCCATTGACGGTCAACAAAAGGGTTTCAATTGATGATGGGGAAAAAGGTCTCTATCGGCGGTTGGTGAAAAGGTTTCTATCGACGATTGATAGAAAATTTTCTATTGATAGTTGGCAAAAAGGTTTCCATCGACAGTCAACGAAAAGGTTTCTATCGGTGGTCTAGGAAAGGTTTCTATCGATGATCGGTGAAAATATTTCTGTCGGTGGTTGGTGAAATTCTTTGTATTGATGATTGATGAATTCTTTCTATCGACGATCGATGATATCCGAAAAACTCCATCGATGATCTTAAAAAAATCCACTTTTTCGGTGACCTACGAAAAAATCTATTGGTGATATTAACTTAGAAATTTATGACCAATTCTGCGTTGGATATGGACCATTGATCTCAATATCAATGTGATCTTGGCCACCGATCTGCTAAAATTTGCTGAACTCTGGATTCTTCTTTGACAATATTTAAAATTCTTTTTACTTCACCAAATGTCTCCAAACTGCAAATGAATCTCGACCATTGATCACAAATATGAATGTGATTTGGGTTGTCGATTCACCAAACTTCATAGCCGCCATGAAAACATGAAATTATCCCTCCTAAGCTAATTTTTAATTTTACAACTTGCATATCAATGCAATCAATCATCTCTTCAACCATTCTAAGTGCAAATTTGACGTGATTATGCTTAGAAATTTGGGGATTTCACTTTGATTTTACAATTTAGTACAACTTCGAAGCAGATCAAACTCTGTAACAATGAATTTACGAAATTCATGAGGTTATTTGGCCCATACAATTATGGTGTTGAACCAAAATCTCTGATACCAATCTATGACATACCCAACTCCTTAGTTGGGCCACATTACTACCAAATCGACTAACATATCGATTCAAATGCAAAAAGTACATGCATCATGACACACAATCTCATGCAACTGTTATGAATAATAAAAAACATGAATGAAAATGGTTTAAACATGCACAACAACTATTGAACAAACATTGCAACATTCATACATACAAAATACAAAGTAAATGCAACATTCATACATACAAAATACAGAGTAAATGCAACATTCATACATACAAAATACAGAGTAAATGCAACATTCAATCATAGCATTAAAATTGTAAATGACACAGTGATTAAAAAACTTATATTTTTAAAATGTTTTAACAACCGGCTACATATGAAGGACATTTCTACCAATTGTAGGCTCTATTGCACTAATTCTCTCTGTAAGAAGCCACACCCAAGATGGGGATATGATTCCACAAGGAAGAACATGCTTTTATGGGTGTCTACAGTCCACTGTAACATCTAAAATACCCACTGAAACACAATGATGTGACTCCTACAACAATTCCAACCACCCATCTCTCTTCTCCATCAGTCTGCACAACCTAAGGGATGGTATTTCCTTCTCTACACTACAGTTCCTTAGACAATCTCCATCCCCTCCAAGGCTCCAACATAGATTGACCAAGAATCTCTCTACTGGGGGCTTCAAGGAATCCAATTGCAATAGGAGTGCTCACACAACATTTACAAATTCTCTTGGGTAATTTCCTCAATAAGAGTAACTCGCAGGAATACCAACCTCATTCTTGGTACAATTACTAGCTTCAACAAGCTAACTTCAATACCCACTATGGTTAGTCACTCTTTCCCAACACTTAACCCTTTTTTTCCTCACTTCTTGCTAACTGTAAAAACAAACTTCTCTTCTTCCTGCTTGAATTTCCTCTCCTCCCATGCCTGCTAGAATCTTACTCTTCCCCCAAGTACAATTACACTCATCCCATGCTGTCATAATTGAGTGGAATAACTTTCTCACGTAACCTCTTACATGAATTCAATTATTGAGTGTTGAATAAGTCAAAGGGATAAATGGCTAAATGACGAACTGATTAATGAAGATGGATTAAGACTCAAGGCATATGGAAACCCATCAAAAACCCCATTAAACCCCCTCTCTTATGGAATCATATCCCCCCCATTACTTCGGTCCTTATCCATCTACAACCAACGATGTATTTCATTTTGTTATTTTCAATGTACAATGTTCAAATATTACATTGCTAGGTCTACGCCTATTCATAATAATTACAAATATACAATATTACATTGGGGATCAAAACTGAAGTGTTACAAATATTTATTTAATGTGAAAACTCATTTTGTGACATCACCTCTTACCAATAATTTTTTTTTTTAAATTATGTTGTCAAACATATACTTGTACAAATATACTTAGCATTTTCTTGTATAAACTTGAAATACATGTTTATTGCATACGATGGTTTGATATCCTTATCTAATGGTTATGGTATTTCCATGATAGGATGAAGACTCATTGGCACTCAATACCATATATCAATTCTATCATCACACCAATCGACTGCTGTGCACGAGTCTTCTCTTCTTCACAGGTATTGCTGTGCACGAGTCTTCTCTTCTTCACAGGTATTGTGACTTACATTATTAGTTTTTATATTAAACTTTGTTTATATAGTGATACTATATTACTCGTCGTTTACCATATAAATGGTTACGGTTTCGTAGGTACATGTTATGTTTCTAAGGCTTGGAGAGGACTTGTATCATAGGTAAATTTACATTTTACCTTTATTTAAACTCGCCATATACCAAGGTTAAATCGTTTACTATGAACTGAATATTATAAATTGATTGTCGAATAATTAGACCAACCCAATATAAAGTTTTATATCCACGAAGGACAGTTCTAAACTCATTTCTCTAAGTCGCAATGCATAATGTATTTGACCGAGTCGTTATTTTAATGCTATAATGGTATATATGGGATGAATTCCATGGTTTACATTTTTACAAAGTTTAAACCACACCAACATCGGCCTTAGGATCTCCCCGATTTACAACACAATCTATACCAACAGTTGTTTTTTGGAGGGATCAATCACTATCACTTCGTTGTTATAGACTTGAATTCAACGTGCACTTATTCAATTAATAACCACAAGTAAACTCATAGCTATATTACGTTATATTATATAGTGTTATAGTCTGTATAACCACAAGAAACAATTGTATTTATAGTCTGTAGTGTTATATTACGTTATTACATAACCTTGATATAGTTCTAACAAACTTTGTTTATGGGTTTTGTACAGGTCTATTGAAACCCTTGGACGATGCCAGACTCAAATGGTCCCAATACTTGCGTTTTGGTGGCTACCCAAGTTTATTATTCATAGGCTAGGAACGATTTCAAGGTTGAGAGCATCAACATGAACATAGAGTTCATTTAACGTGCTACATAGGTCAAGTAACATTATGTACTTCCTTATCGAAGCATATACAATCTCATTGTATATACTATGATAGAAAATGATAGCCATGTTACAAATTTACTTTTGTTTCTGGTGAATATGAAGAACTGATTAATATTCGTCCTGGTTATTGTGACAATCATTTAATGACTATATGACTATATATATTTGTCCTGGTTAATACATATATAAAGTCTAGAGTTACAATCATAACTAGTCAGTCTATGTTTTATACTTTGGTCATCCCACTACTCCACTTCTCTTGAGAACATGTACACATGCATGAGAGCTAAGAACCTTCAAATGTTATCCTTCCCCCACACTATGCTTCATAAAGATTTTTTTGACTATAATGTTGTTGCAGGTAATTGATATTGAACATATATTGATGTGGTGAACGCCTCTACCCAAAAATCATATGGTAATATATCATTTTTTAAATATGCACCTTACATTCCATCAACATCTTATTCTTCCTTTCCACCATTACATGCTATTGCTAAGTATAGGTCATTATGGATTCAATTTTTATTCCTTGATCACAAATTGTCTTAAAGGAATTCGAGGCATACTCATTACCTTTGTCACACATCAACCTCTTTAGTGGATTCTTAGCCTCCTCTTTCACTAAGCGTTGAATTTTTTTTAAACCCTCCATTGTTTGTGATTTATCCTTCAAGAAGAAATAAATGTTTTGCTTGAAAAATCATTAATGAAAGCTAAAATGCCCAGTTCCACCATGTTACAAATTTTTCATTTTTCAATGGATATTGGATTGAATTAGCTCCAACAATTTCTCATCTCTATGGACACCATCCTTTAAGACAAGAGATGAATTTTTTTTTTTTTTGAAGACACATCCTCCAAAAATTCCAAACGGAACATGCATATTAATCTCCAAACAATTAACCACCATCTTTGTCCTCATGGTCTCATTTAATTGTGCGCCAATATATCCAAGTCAATGATGCCAAATTCTAGTAGCATTGATCTCATCATCATCCTTTACTAACAATTTATACACTTTTAAACAAAATATATACACATTACCTTTATTCATTCCTTTTGTAATCATTTTTCATGACAATTCTTCATCTTTCCTGCATCAAATTCTATAGTCAATCCAAGGTCTATAGTTTAACGCACAACCAACAAGTTCTTAATAATTTTATGAACATGGAAGATATTGTAAATATTATAAATCTATTTGTAGGCACCATCTAACAAAGTCATTGAGACAGTCCTCTTGCCTATAACTTTACACTCATCTCCACCTCCAAAAATCACATATTTCCCCCTTCCATAAAATTGATGTTTCTAAAACCACCCCCATTCATAGGTCATTTGTTGAGTCACAATATAAATACCAACTTCGAGTAGAAACAATTTCATCCATATTTGTTGCTAAGAAAAGTTGTTCCAACAAGAAATTGACATCATCAATATTTTTTCCTTCATCATTAATAAACTTTAGAAATTTTATTTTTTTTATATTCCTATTTCATGGACATGTGAGTACTTAACCTTGTTCATATTTCCCTATGAATTCTTCCTTGAGGAATATGACATTTTTTTATTATGTTGTATTTTATTTTTTTTCTTTCGCATTCCTTTACTTCTTGATGAAAATAATGTTGGTGTCTCCATCACAATTAACCTCGTGTCCTTCTTCTTGGATTCTTCCTTCAACAAGAAAATGTATTTTTTCTTAAAGGACAATGTGACCTTAGATGCTAGTATAAGAATTATACCTTATTGGCATGCATGCCTCCAATAAGAGTAATGATGACATCTTAATTTAAATTTTATCATCACATGTTGTTATCTCTTCCATGAGAAACCAAAATTGTGTTATATATTCTCCCATTTTCTTGAATTATTACATCTTTATTTGCAAAAAATAAAAAAGGAAAATGGAAGGGGAAAATGGCTTGAAACATGATGTAGAAGGGGGAAAGTTGTATGAATTACATGAGAATCACTTCTCCATCTTAGGGCACCATATAGATACTTATTTTATCATAATTGGAGCAAGTTGCTATGATCCAGGTGGATACTAGTGGCCACCCACCTATTCCACTAATTCATAATAGTTCCACATCTTCGCGATTTTTCTACATTTTTTCGGGTCCCAAATTTCTAGGGCCATTTTGAGGCCCTAAACGACATTCTTTTGGTGCAACAATGCCTAACATGTAGCCGAAGGAAAATTTCAGGCCATGCAAAATGTGTATTTATAGGCTAGACCTTTTCAACGGGCTTCCGAGTGGCCCAAACATAGATCGTATGAAAAAGTTACACCCCTGAGAAGTTGACATATAAACTAACCACATCTGGGCCCACAAACCTTTTGGTGTTTCATATTCTAGGGTTAGGTTTTTGGATGTTTAAGGTTTTCTCATTGATGAATTATGCTAAAAGGCATTTCAACCTCTTTGTAATCAACTTCTTGTGAATGAGCATAACTGACCCATCTCTCTCCTTAGGGATAAGCTACCACCATTCTAGTTAGCTTGTGTGCTTTGCATTTTACAGTCTTTTGTATTCCATACAGTTATTAATAGAATATGAGTTTAACTGTATTATTGTGTTTCTTGCAATATCTCAGTGTGTTTCCTTTTTGTATCTCTGTCTTCATGTCATTCTCAATATAATCCTGATCAGTGGTATTAGAGAAATTTGGTCTTTGTGGTTTCTTTGTGCATGTCCCCGACAAGGTCAGGTTATTGAGAGTTGGGTCTTAAACTGGTTGAGCTTGGGGAAGAACACTCCTTCCTGTTGATATTATGGTAGCTTCGGGAGGTATCAACCTCCATTGTGACCTTTGACAATATTAGAATATTCTGGAAGCAAGAAAAGAAGTGAATGTAAACCTAGAAGAGTTGTCGGCTAAGAGAGATAATTAATATGAATTAATTAGTACCCAAAATGAGAAGTCGGCCTAGGCAGTCTGCCAGAGCTAGAATAAATATAGGGCATCGGTCTTCAATTTACAAACAATTCTCAGAATCGCAGTTTGGCAGTCTTGTGTGCACTGCAGTTTGGCAGTCTTGTGCGCAAGTCCTGGAGAAGGTGTTGCCGCTAGTTCTGAAGTCTATTGTTTCTATATTTTTGGGTTGGACTCTCTGATCAACTTTGGTTACTTCTTTCTTGGTGCATTATCCTTTCTTGGCTATTGGTTTGCTACCAGGATTCTTCTCTCTGTCAAGGTCAAGGTGCTCGGGGGTGGCTTCGGCTTATGGTTGGGTGACAATAGTGATATTGTCCCTATGGTTAAACGAGCACATTCTAATAGGTTATGGGGCCCACACCTTCTTCATTCAGTCTAACCACTAGAAGGAAGCATAACCATTAGGATACTAAGCTCATTGAATAACTGCCGCTAGGGTTTACTAGCAGGAGCAGCTTCCAAGACACTGTCACTAGGGTTACTAGCAGGTACAGTTGCAGAAACCCTAAAACCTCGATCCAACATCTTACGATGGAACATCTCGCTCAATAAGAAGTTATTGAAGTGTTCCCTATTCCAATGCACCTCTTGGCACTCTCAGAAGGAAGAAACGTCAAGGTTGAAGTTTTGGATCAAAGCGTGACCAGTCACCAGTAAACCGAAGTCATGAATGAAAAGACTAGTCATCTACACTACTCAACACTCACAGGAACGATTGAACATGACATGTGGATAATTGACAATGGAGATTCTAGGCATATGATGGGATATCAAGCCAGAATATCAAATCTAAATGAAAGGAAGACATCGTACAAGGTAGAGCTTGGAGACAAAAGCACTTACCCAGTCGAAGGATTTGGACAAGCCTCCGTCAACTTGAGAACATGTAACAATGTTCATTTGAGAAATCTCTTATATACTTGGTTTAGAAAAGAATATTGTATCCATATCTTGCCTAGAAGACAAAGGAAACAAAATAGTTTTCATAGATGGAAAAGTGTTATCTTGGCACAAAGACTCCAGAATAGAGAATGCTAGGGTTATTTCAGAAGTCACTCCTGGATTGCTTGCAGGAGCAGAGCCCAACGCCCATCAGTTTTATGTCATGATTTGTTTATAAAGGGTTATGAAATGGAGATAATGGCTCTAGGAGGTATCACCCTAACTCAGGGACTGAGTCTGGTACGTAAAGAACAGAGAAGGTCTGGAATCCTAACTTCAGCCAGTGGGTTGATTTAAAGATGAACATGTGGAAGACTTAGGAGAAAGTGAACAAACAGCTCTGGGAAACAGGCTTGCAGCGGTTTGTAGGAGAAAAACTCTGATAGCAAGATCCTCCTGGTTTAGGGCTTTAAGAAACTGAAAGAAGACCTGACTGGATCCTCCAATTCCAAGTCGTTCAGCGTTAAGGAAATCACAAAAACTGATTAGAGGCTCCATAACTATTACAGTGATCCATTACAACATCATCCTATAATAGCTACAGCTCGACTGGATCCTCCAATTCTGAGCTGCTCTAACACAGTGTAACAAAGACATGAGAGAAACTGACATTCATAAGGCAAGAAGTCTCCAAAGTTCATATATATCCAAAACAACAATGCTTCATTAAAACTTTACAACCAGGGAGCTCATCTCAACCATCGATACCTACAAAAGTGGCAAAAATGCCTATATATACTTGAAACAAAGCCCCAGCAGTAAACTCGAGGCATCACATTGAATACATTACGTCTGCATGTTTACTGCGCATACGGTCTCTAGACATTCGTGAACTTCCATCAGACGCAATCGCGCTCCAAAGGACCTGTGAAAGAATTGACAAGCTTACAGTCAATTCTGGACTTTCCATTTATGGAGGAAACGATGTTCAACCACCATCAACTGCTGCAATAACTGCTTCACTGAGATTGGGAAAGACCTTGGTCGACTCTGCATCAACAGGACGTGGAAGCCTTCGTGATAACTGGGAGACTTGACAAGAAGTGGCGAATGGATGGTGACGAGGCAGGGATAGCTGGACACGCTCGATGCAGATATGGGATGAGGAGAGGCCATGTGGACGGATGGGCAAAAGAAAAGCGATTTGGGTAGTGTACGAGCCGAGCGTATGAGACACAGGGGCCGAGAAGAAAATATGAGTTGGCGTGACACGGGAATAGGACGTGGCGGAAAGGAGGTATGTGATGAGTGTTTCGGGATTTCGGGGATTCGTGATTCGCGAGTTCGATATGCACGAACTCCTTGCATCCGGGATCTCCGATATTCCGATATGCGATGAGCTCCCTCTCCTAGGAGCTAGCCCTTAACGGCTAAAACATGATCCATATGACCTATCCCCTCGTGACCGTAGCCAAACCCCCCCATCGGAGTTTCAATGTTCACGATGTCAACGAGCACGCATCCTCCAGACTCGTGATAGCCTGCCACCTGTACTTCACTATAATCCTCAGCCCCGTCGGGAAATCGCGTGTCGTCATATCGCGATTCCTATTGCCATGTGCGCAGGACTTTCAATTCCCCGATCCCCGACTCTGCGGGATCTCTCGCCACGTGTCTCTGCTGAAGAACGGCTCTGATCCTCTCGGCACTTTTGTGGGCCCGAGTTCCCGGATGCTCTCGGCACTTCGCGTGTCACGAAATAACGGAGCTACCCTTTGCGTGTTGAAGCTGCGACGGGCGAAACGCCGAGATGGCCAGCCCTTGCGACACACGCCCCTGGATCGAACGACCTACATTTAGCCTCCAAACAGAAGGGACTCCTTTACTGCTAAATGTCGGGTAAATTGGCAACTTCGAGATCCCGATAACCATTGATCTGCTTCGTGGACGGATCTTGACTGCCAATAGCAAAACTTCTCCCACTCGCTTGATCTGCTTCTTGGAAAAACAAGAATTCTTCTGAGTTGCGCTTGAGCGCTTTGTGCGGCTAGCGGACCTGAATGCTTCTCGAACCCATGACCAGAATTATTGCTAACATCAGGCTCCATGGGGGATAGAGTCGTCCCTGCGATGCTCTAAGAACTCCTCCTGCAGTTCCATTCGCCTTTCTATTGGGCTATGGAGTCATTATTAGGCCGCAAAAATAAAAATGAAAATGAACAAAGAAACAAAAGGACAATATTTACAAACCAAAAGAGTCATCCGAGACTCAAGAAAAACATTTTTTCAGGAAATGCCCATTCACTGGGCCACTGAAAAACTTCTTCACCTTCCAAATCTTGCAACTTGTATGTGTTGTTCGAGAAAGCCTCGGAGATTCTGAAAGGCCCAATCCACATGGCTTCAAATTTGCTGTGCTTGCCCTTATCTTGTTTAGGAGCATCCCATTTCAGTACCAGGTCTCCTACCTGGAAATGATCCTTCTTGGCCTTCATGTCGAAAACCTGCTTGATCTTCTGCTGATGGTCCTGAATCCTATTTAATGTCTTCTCCCTAACTTGCTGGACTTCCACTAGTTGATGAATCCTTCTGATCATGTCATCAGGTTCCTCCTGATGGTCCTGGAGGAATTTCGCTTCAGGGATAGCTAGCGGAGAAGGGAAGACGACTTCGGCTCCGTAGACTAACTGGAAAGGGGAGAGACCTGTAGCTCTCTTTGTAGTCACCCGATCAGCCCATAGGCCGAATTTAAGCTTTGAGTTCCAAGCCCTTTGGTTGTCTTCCAACATCTTTTTGATGATCCTTATTAAACTTTTGTTGGAGGACTCTGCTAAACCATTGCCCTGTGGGTAATACGGGGTGGAGTGAATCAGCTTAATCCCGAACTACTCACAGAACCTGGCTATCGGCTCCAATCCGAAAGCGGCTGCATTATCGGTGACAATCTTATTTGGACAGCCAAACCTTGTGATGAGGTCCTCCAAGAATCTGATGATTACCTTGTGGGAAGCACTCCCGGTGGGAATAGATTCAATCCACTTGGTAAAGAAATATGTAGCAGTCAGGATCCACCTATGCTGCCCACTGGAGGGAGGGTGAATTTCTCCAATAAAATCTAGGCCCCACTACTGGAAAGGCCCTGAAACCACCACCGGTTTTAACGACAGATACCTAAGCTACTGCTTTCCTGCAAATTTTTGACAGTTGATGTAGGCTCTGACCCTTTTGCAGACATCAGTGAACATGGTAGGCCAGTAGTATCTAGCCCTGAGGATTTTGTGAGCTGTGGCTCTCCAGAAATGGTGCCCTCCACACAGGCCACTGTGGAATTCAACTACGATCTTCTCGGCCTCTGGTGGACCCATGCATTTTAGAAGCACCCCCAGGGGGTCTTTCCAATATAATATTTGATTGATCAGGCAGTATTTGACCGCTTTGAGCTTCAGAGCTCTTGCTTTGCTTCTTTGCAGGCCGTCTGGAGGTCGCAGCTCCTGCAAAAAGTATATGACATCCTTATACCAAGGACATTTAGCCAATGGGGGCTCCCTTTGATGATCTATGTCAGACATCCGATCCTGTTGAATATCTGAGCAACCATTGATGAAACCTATCCCCAAAGCTTGGCAATTTGCTTCAACCAGCAGTTTGGATAAACCTTGCCCTTTGATCAACTTGGTGGGCCTTATTTGCAGGTCGAACTCCAGGATTTTGGCTATCCATTTACTCCTTCTCCTGTCTATGTCACGCTGAATAAGAATATCTTTAACAGCGACTGAGGGGACATAGGCGATGACCCTTGACTGCAGAATGTAGGTTCTAAAAGCTTTGAGAGCTTTCACTAGAGCATAAGCTTGCTTCTCCATAGTGTCATACTTGACTTCGGCATCCCTCAATGCTCGGCTGAAGTAAGCAATAGGCCGTTCTAACCCACTGTCATTTGTCTGTAATAGAACAACAGCTACTGTGTCAGGCGAGGCAAAGGAGAAAACAAGGAAATCCTTTGAGTAGTCAGGACTGATAAGCACAGGAACTTCAGTTAGGGCCTTCTTGATTTTTTCAAAGGAATGTCATGATTGAGGGGTCCACCTTACTTCATTCTCTTTCTTTAGCATGGTCGTTATCAGCTTTACTTCCTTAGCAAAATTAGGCACAAACCTCCTTAGGAAATTAATTTTACCGAGGAAAGATTGGACCTCCTTTCTAGACCTAGGGATTGATAAGACTTGTATCACCTTAATTCTGTTGGGATCAATCCTGACTCCTTCTATTGATACTATGTGGCCTAGTAACTTTCCCTCCTTCATGGCGAATAGAGATTTTTTGGGGTTTAATGAAATGCCAAACTTTCTGCATTTCAAGAAAACTTTCCTGAGGTGGTGACGGTGTTCTTCACCAGATTTTGAAAATACTATGATGTCATCCAGATAGACGACCATGAATTTATCCCTTTCCCCAATGAAAGCTATGTCCATGGCACGCTGGAATGTCTCCCCTGCATTCATAAGTCCAAATGGCATCTTGGCATACATGAATGTACCCCACGGAGTGGTGAATGTTGTCTTCTCCCTGTCTTCAGGCAGAACAGAGACCTGATTGTAGCCAGAGAAACCATCAATCATGGACATCCTGGAAGCTCCTGTTACCCTCTGTGGTATGTGTTCCATATTTGGCAAGGGGTAGTTATCCTTCCGTGAGCTCCTGTTCAAATTTCTGAAGTCTACACAGAGTCAGATCTCTCCATTCTTTTTCCTTACTGGCACCAAGTTAGCCACCCACTCTGAATATCTCAGTGGTACAATGATCTGAGCTTGAAGCAGCTTCTTCACTTCTCTCTCCATGATAGGCAGCAACATGGGATTGATCTGTCTCAGCTTCTGCCTGAATGGCTTTGCCTCCTCCTTTAATGGAATTTTATGCTCTATGACTGAGGTGTCGTAGGTTTTGAGGTCTTCGTAGGTCTAGGCGAACACATTAGCGAATTTCCTTAAAAGTGCACTGTATTCGGACCTCTGTTCCTCTGTCAGACCCTTTGAAAATTTGACATACTTGGGCTCGCTCTCGGATCCAATATTGCACTGAATATTATCAGCGTCCTCCTCCAAGATCTTTCCTTTTACCGACACATCGTTACTATCAAAAAGCCTCTCCAAAGGAACGAGTCCCCTGGGAATATGGTTGTTGGGAAGCTGTACAATGTCACGCCCTGCAATCTTATTCAGAAGATTACCCCCATCGGGCTCTTCCTCTGAGACGACATCTTGGTCTATGTGCATTTCTGAAAATTCCTCAATAGTCTCCAAGAATCTCTTGACCTCAAGATCGTCCTCGAATACCTTCCAATGTTTGACGTTGTCAGGTATGGAGGGTCTGTATTTTACTTCTACATCATATCTGAATTTGGGTGGCAGAGGTATTTTGAAATTGCTAGCGGATGCAGCCAAGGAATATGCTAAGGTGTTTTCCTCTCTTGGGATGAAAGAAATATTAAATGCCGAGAAGAAACTGTCAACAAGGTCCCAAACCTCGTTCCTGTAACTCCTGAGTCGAGGATGCTTAGCTTGATAAGCGTTCTTGACCTGCTGGACCACCAACTCTGCATCACCGAACACTGCTACTTCCTGAATTCCCATTTCCCTCACAACCCTTAGTCCCAGAACAAGAGCCTCATACTCTGCCACATCGTTGGTAGCTTCAAATTCTAATTTGTATGACAGAGATATGGTTTCCTGAGCAGGCGACACAAAATCCACTCCAGCTCCAGCACCTTCTCGGGAGGAGGCTCCATCAAAGAACATTTTCCAGATTGGGGTGATGGAGAGAGGAACTCCAGGGGAAACAGTGGGTTGTTTTATGAGTCTCAGAGGCGGTTCTAGGGCATGGGTGAGCTGCAGTAAAGTGGAGCCTAAATAAGTGTCTAAGGCAAAAATAGGATGGTTGGTGGGGTTGGCTTCATCACTGATTATATAGGCCAATTGATCTTCCCTGTACAGTCTTCTATGCTCTCCTCCGAACACTGGGATAGTAGCATATGTGAGGTCCATCTACAAGGTTCCCCCCAACCTTTTTATCCAAGATCTTGATAACAACATACCCAACTTGGGGGGAACATCAACTACTACGATATCCATGACCACACTTTTCATAGGCAGTTGAAACAAGGTTACAACCAGGTCTTTAATAACTCCAAGACACTGAACTCTCCTGGAGTCAAAAGAATAGAGGTCATGATAGGCTCTAGTAACTTCTAGTCCCAACTCTTCCATAACAATTTTGGGCATGAGGTTGTGAGAGGCCCCTGAATCCATCAAACAGTTGTGCAACACTTTGTCATGTATGTTCAAGGAGGTGTAGAAGGGAGGGGATGAGTCATATCTATCTTCTACCATGGGACCTAGGACAACTGCTGGCTTTTCCTCTTGGAGGTTTATGGAGTCTGAGGGAAGGCATGAGGATTCAGACTGTAAAATCTTAGAGAAGCGTTTTTTAAATTTTTCATGTTTAATCAGCTCAGTAAGAGGCACAGGGATTCTGATCTTTTGGATCTCATGCTCAAAATTAAAAGAATATATAGGCTTTGGAATTTCTTTTATTTCAGGAACATGATTATGGACAATGGGAGAAGGGGGTTGAGTTTTCTTACCTCTATGACCATTTTCTACTTCATTAGCAGGTCTCTCTGCTCTAATGGACTGCTCAGGAATGTCAGGCCCTGCTGTCTTTTTATCAGACCTTAGGTTCTACCTGCCTCGACCGCCACTAGCCTTGTCTCCCTTGCTTAGTTCATTCAGCTGACTGTCCATGAGAGACTCCTCGTATGCTGATTGAGTGAGATGAGGAAAAGGAGGAGTGTCTTCTAAGCAGTGGATTTCAGGATCAATTTTATCTATTTCTCCTTCTTCTCCTTCAGCCACAAAATTGTTTTGAAAAGGGGCCTGAATTTTCTGGTCTTCTCTATCTCTTCCCTTCTCTCTTTGCACATTCGGGGGAGTAAAATTGTTTGGCCTCCTGAAACCTCCCTTGTTTTCGGTGATCTGAGGGCCTTTATATGATTGCCTCCCTTCCACCCTCATCCTCTCCATATTTGCAGACAGAGACTTCACCATCTTGGTCAATTCATCCACTTGAGGGTGGGGCACCAATGATCCAGAGGTTGAGGCTTCTGACCTTCCCTTTCTTCTGTCTGTGTCGGTCTTGTTCCTCAATCTGTCAGCTGCTAATATGTTGGATTCCACTTCTATGGCCGCATCTTGCATTTGGGCTAAGGAGGTGGCTCTTCTTTCTCTCAACAAAAGGCATAAATCAGGGTCAAATGCACCAACATAGGAAATTTGGGCAGAGGCTTCTGAGGGCCTTATCTCTGCAGGAATCTTATTATACATTTTATTGAATCTTTTGGAAAAGTCAGAGACCGACTCTCTATCCATATTCTTTAGAGACCCAAACTCTGTCATGTAATACATAAAATCCTTCCTGTCTCCCCACCGTCTCAGGAAAGCGCTATCTAGATCTTCAATCCCAGCGATGGACCCTGGAGCCAATCCTCTAAACCACTTCCTTACCTCACCATCCAAGCTCTAGACGAAAACTCTCATCCAAACATCTTCATTTTCAATGTTGAGGTTGTCTGCATAACTGTAGAAAGCAGCCAGGTGCTATTCAGCAGTTATGTATCCTTCCCCAGTGAACTTGAGCATGTATTTCAAGTAATCCCCAGCAGGAAGAGGATTCACAGGATGGGGTAGGATTAAGGGAGCATATTTGGTAGCAACTATGGCATCCATTCTATTCAGAGGGGGATTAGCACCGGCCATAGGAATGTTAGGTGGGGGAGAGCTGGGAGGAGAAGGATTTCGCGAAGGGGCTAGCGGGAGTAAATCTTGGAGTGGGGTGGGAAACAAGAGGTGATTCAAGGAACAGGCTACCGAGCTCCAGTCGGCAGGTTCTCCTCCCTGTGCAGGAGTGGGGAATTCTTCTGAGGTCGAGGGTCTACGCCAAGGTATAGCTTCAAAGGAGAGGGGAGTGACAAAGTCTTGTCCCTTTGGTCCCGGACTAGGAGAGGAAAAATCAACAGGAACACTCCCAAAATTTAAGAAATGGGAAACTGCAGAAATAGGCCTGTCAAATAATTGAGGAGGAGAAAAAGGAGCTCCAACAGAAGGATGTGGTGGATTACCTGGTTCGGTGATGGACGCTTCTTCTTCAGAGGCCTTTCCCTTTCTGAGCACTGCCTCTGGATCCGTTTTAGGTGTAGCTAGAGGCAGCTGTGGGTGAGACCGCGTATGCCTGCCTCTGAAAGCCACAATTAACAGAGAAGGTTCTCTTCCCAGTGGAGTCATCACAATGGAGTCGCCAGGTGCAAATTAGCAATCTAAAAGGCTCTGATAATCCGATGCACCTTCGTATTCAGAGGCTTAATGTCGTTCTACCCAGGGAAAAATCTTCAATTCCGTCCCCGGCAACGACACCAGAAATGTTAGCGTCAGAAGTCACTTCTGGATTGCTTGCAGGAGCAGAGCCCAACGCCCATCAGTTTTATGTCACGATTTGTTTATAAAGGGTGATCAAATGGAGATAATGGCTCTAGGAGGTAT
>JASDQU010107044.1:168706-181492 GCA_032191745.1 Picea mariana | reverse complement strand
ACTATGGTTAGTCACTCTTTCCCAACACTCAACCCTTTTTTCCCTCACTTCTTGCTAACTGTAAAAAAAAACTTCTCTTCTTCATGCTTGAATTTCCTCTTCTCCCATGCCTGCTAGACTCTTACTCTTCCCCCAAGTACAATTACACTCAGCCCATGCTGTCATAACTGAGTGGAATAACTTTCTCACGTAACCTCTTACATGAATTCAATTATTGAGTGTTGAATAAGTCAAAGAGATAAATGGCTAAATGACAAACTGATTAATGAAGATGGATTAAGACTCAAGGCATATGGAAACCCATCAAAAACCCCATTAAACCCCCTCTCTTATGGAATCATATCCCCCCCATTACTTCGGTCCTTATCCGTCTACAACCAACGATGTATTTCATTTTGTTATTTTCAATGTACAATGTTCAAATATTACATTTCTTGGTCTACGACCATTCATAATAATTACAAATATACAATGCTACATTGGGGATCAAAACTGGGGTGTTACAAATATTTATTTAATGTGAAAACTCATTTTGTGACATCACCTCTTACCAACAATTTTTTTTTTTTTAAATTATGTTGTCAAACATATACTTGTACGAATATACTTAGCATTTTCTTGTATAAACTTGAAATACATGTTTATTGCATACGATGGTTTGATATCCTTATCTAATGGTCATGGTATTTCCATGATAGGATGAAGACTCATGGGCACTCAATACCATATATCAATTCTATCATTACACCAATCGAGTGCTTTGCACGAGTCTTCTCTTCTTCACAGGTATTGTGACTTACATTATTAGTTTTTATATTACACTTTGTTTATATAGTATCACTATAGTACTCATCGTTTACGATATAAATGGTTACGGTTTCATAGGTACATGTTATGTTTCTAAGGCTTGGAGAGGACTTGTATCATAGGTAAATTTGCATTTTACCTTCATTTAAACTCGTCATATACCAAGGTTAAATCGTTTACTATGAACTGAATATTATAAATTGATTGTCGAATAATTAGACCAACCCAATATAAAGTTTTATATCCACGAAGGACATAGTTCTAAACTCACTTCTCTAAGTCGCAATGCATAATGTATTTGACTGAGTCGTTATTTTAATGTTATAATTCTCTACTTCAAGTTATTAAGAACTATGATGGTGGATTATCTAACTACCATACATAACAACTACCATACATAACAAGGAACATGCTCTACTTCAAGTTATTAAGAACTATGATGGTGGATTATCGAACTACCATACATAACAAGGAACTCCATGCTCTACTTCAAGTTATTAAGAAATGGAAGCACTATTTGATGGGTAAGGATACTATCATCCACACATGGGGTGGTGGGGCATTATGGTATATATGCGATGAATTCCATGGTTTTTATTTTAATGCTATAATGGTATATATGGGATGAATTCCATGGTTTACATTTTTACAAAGTTTAAACCACACCAACATTGGCCTTAGGATCTCTCCGATTTACAACACAATCTATAGCAACAGTTGTTTCTTGGAGGGATCAATCACTATCACGTCGTGGTTATAGACTTGAATTCAACTTGAAACAATTGTATTTATAGTCTGTAGTGTTATATTACATTATTACATAACCTTCATATAGTTCTAACAAACTTTGTTTATGGGTTTTGTACAGGGTCTATTGAAACCCTTGGACAATGCCAGACTCAAATGGTCGTCGATACCAAGAACCAATACTTGCATTCTGGTGGCTACCCAAGTATATTATTCATAGGCTAGGAACGATTTCAAGGTTGAGAGCATCAACATGAACATAGAGTTCATTTAACGTGCTACATAGGTCAAGTAACATTATGTACTTCCTTATCGAAGCATATACAATCTCATTGTATATACTCTGATAGAAAATGATAGCCATGTTACAAATTTACTTTTGTTTCTGGTGAATATGAAAAACTAGTTAATATTCGTCTTGTTTATTGTGACAATCATTTAATGACTATATGACTATATATATTCATCCTAGTTTATATATATATATATATATATATAAAGTCTAGAGTTACAATCATAACTAGTCATTCTATGTTTTATACTTTGGTCGTCCCACTACTCCACTTCTCTTGAGAACATGTACACATGCATGAAAGCTAAGAACCTTCAAATGTTATCGTTCCCCCACACTATGCTTCATAAAGATTTTTTGACTACAATGTTGTTGCAGATAATTGATATTGAACATATATTGATGTGGTGAACGCCTCTACCCAAAAATCATATGGTAATATATCATTTTTTAAATATGCACCTTGCATTCCATCAACATCTTATTCTTCCTTTCCACCATTACATGCTATTGCTAAGTATAGGTCATTATGGATTCAATTTTTATTCCTTAATCACAAATTGTCTTAAAGGAATTTGAGGCATACTCATTACCTTTGTCACACATCAACCTCTTTAGTGGATTCTTAGCCTCCTCCTTCACTAAGGGTTGAATTTTTTTTAAACACTCCATTGTTTGTGATTTATCCTTCAAGAAGAAATAAACGTTTTGCTTGAAAAATCATTAATGAAAGCTAAAATGCCCAGCTCCACCATGTTACAAATTTTTCATTTTTCCATAGATATTGGATTGAATTAGCTCCAACAATTTCTCATCTCTATGGACATCATCCTTCAAGAGAAGATATGATTTTTTATTTATTTTTGAAGACACATCCTCCACAAATGCCAAACGGAACATGCATATTAATCTCCAAACAATTAACCACCATCTTTGTCCTCATGGTCTCCTTTAATTGTGCGCCAATATATCCAAGTCAATGATGCCAAATTCTAGTAGCATTGATCTCATAATCATCCTTTACTAACAATTTATACACTTTTAAACAAAATATATACACATTACCTTTATTCATTCCTTTTGTAATCATTTTTCATGACAATTCTTCATCTTTCCTACGACTGCATCAAATTCTATAGTCAATCCAAGGTCTATAGTTTAATGCACAACCAACAAGTTCTTAATAATTTTAGGAACATGGAAAATATTGTAAATATTATAAATCTATTTGTAGGCACCATCTAACAAAGTCATTGAGACAGTCCTCTTGCCTATAACTTTACACTCATCTCCACCTCCAAAAGTCACATATTTTCCCCTTCCATAAAATTGATGTTTCTAAAACCACCCCCATTCATAGGTCATTTGTCGAGTCACAATATAGATTCCAACTTCGAGTAGAAACAATTTCATCCATATTTGTTGCCACGAAAAGTTGTTCCAACAAGAAATTGACATCATCGATATTTTTTCCTTCATCATTAATAAACTTTAGAAATTTTATTTTTTTTATATTCCTATTTCATGGACATGTGAGTACTTAACCTTGTTCATATTTCCCTATGAATTCTTCCTTGGGGAATATGACATTTTTTTATTATGTTGTATTTTATTTTTTTTCTTTCGCATTCCTTTACTTCTTGACGAAAATAATGTTGGTGTCTCCATCACAATTAACCTCGTGTCCTTCTTCTTGGATTCTTCCTTCAACAAGAAAATGTATTTTTCCTCAAAGGACAATGTGACCTTAGATGCTAGTATAAGAATTATACCTTATTGGAATGCATGCCTCCAATAAGAGTAATGATGACATCTTAATTTAAATTTTATCATCACATGTTGTTATCTCTTCCATGAGAAACCAAAATTGTGTTATATATTCTCCCATTTTCTTGAATTATTACATCTTTATTTGCAAAAAATAAAAAAGGAAAATGGAAGGGGAAAATGGCTTGAAACATGATGTAGAAGGGGGAAAGTTGTATGAATTACATGAGAATCACTTCTCCATCTTAGGGCACCATATAGATACTTATTTTATCATAATTGGAGCAATTTGCTATGATCCAGGTGCATACTAGTGGCCACCCACCTATTCCACTAATTCATAATAGTTCCACATCTTCGCAATTTTTCTACATTTTTTTGGGTCCCAAATTTCTAGGACCATTTTGAGGCCCTAAACGACATTGTTTTGGTGCAGCAATGCCTAACATGTAGTCGAAGGAAAATTTCAGGCCATGAAAAATGTGTATTTATAGGCTAGACCTTTTCAACAGGCTTCCGAGTGGCCCAAACATAGATCGTATGAAAAAGTTACACCCTTGAGAAGTTGACGTATAAACTAACCACATCGGGGCCCACAAACCTTTTGGTGTTTCATATTCTAGGGTTAGGTTTTTGGATGTTTAAGGTTTTCTCATTGATGAATTATGCTAAAAGGCATTTCAACCTCATTGTAATCAACTTCTTGTGAATGAGCATAACTGACCCATCTCTCTCCTTAGGGATAAGCTACCACCATTCTAGTTAGCTTGTGTGCTTTGCATTTTACAGTCTTTTGTATTCCATACAATTATTAATAGAATATGAGTTTAACTGTATTATTGTGTTTCTTGCAATATCTCAGTGTGTTTCCTTGTTGTATCTCTGTCTTCATGTCATTCTCAATATAATCTTGATCAGTGGTATTAGAGAAATTTGGTCTTTGTGGTTTCTTTGTGTATGTCCCTGACGAGGTCAGGTTATTGAGAGTTGGGTCTTAAACTGGTTGAGCTTGGGGAAGAACACTCCTTCCTGTTGATATTATGGTAGCTTCGAGAGGTATCAACCTCCATTGTGACCTTTGACAAGGTTAGAATATTCTGGAAGCAAGAAAAGAAGTGAATGTAAACCTAGAAGAGTTGTTGGCTAAGAGAGATAATTAATATGAATTAATTAGTACCCAAAATGAGAAGTCGGCCTAGGCAGTCTGCCAGAGCTAGAATAAATACAGGGCGTCGGTCTTCAATTTACAAACAATTCTCAGAATCGCAGTTTGGCAGTCTTGTGCACACTGCAGTTTGGCAGTCTTGTGCGCAAGTCCTGGAGAAGGTGTTGCCACTAGTTCTGAAGTCTATTGTTTCTATTTTTTTGGGTTGGACTCTCTAATCAACTTTGGTTACTTCTTGCTTGGTGCATTATCCTTTCTTGTCTATTGGTTTTCTACCAGGATTCTTCTCTCTGTCAAGGTCAAGGTGCTCGGGGGTGGCTTCGGCTTATGGTTGGGTGACAATATTGATATTGTCCCTATGGTTAAACGAGCACATTCTAATAGGTTATGGGGCCCACACCTCCTTCATTCAGTCTAACCACTAGAAGGAAGCATAACCATTAGGATACTAAGCTCGTTGAATAACTGCCGCTAGGGTTTACTAGCAGGAGCAGCTTCCAAGACACTGTCACTAGGGTTACTAGTAGGTACAGTTGCAGAAACCCTAAAACCTCGATCCAACATCTTACGATGGAACATCTCGCTCAATAAAAAGGTATTCAATTGTTCCCTATTCCAATGCACCTCTTGGCACTCTCAGAAGGCAGAAACGTCAAGGTTGAAGTTTTGGATCAAAGTGTGACCAGTCAACAGTCAACCGAAGTCATGAATGAAAAGACTAGTCATCTACACTACTCAACACTCACAGGAACGATTGAACATGACAAGTGGATAATTGACAATGGAGATTCTAGGCATATGACGGGATATCAAGCCAGACTCTCAAATCTAAATGAAAGGAAGACATCGTACAAGGTAGAGCTTGGAGACAAAAGCACTTACCCAGTCGAAGGATTTGGACAAGCCTCCGTCAACTTGAAAACATGTAACAATGTTCATTTGAGCAATGTCTTATATGTACTTGGTTCAGAAAAGAATCTTGTATCCATATCTTGCCTAGAAGACAAAGGAAACGAAATAGATTTCATAGATGGAAAAGTGTTATCTTGGCACAAAGACTCTAGAATAGAGAATACTAGGGTTATTGGAACCCATGAAGGAAATCTATATAGACTACTAGAAAAAAATGAAGAAGCTCTTGTACATGATGAAGTTAATACCAATGAACTTTGGAACATAAGGTACACTAATATTAACTATCAAGCATTGCCTTTTCTCAAAAAGATGGTTGAAGGAATACCAAAATTACAGTCTATGCATGAAGGAATCTGAAAAGGATGTACTCTTGAAAAGAATATCAAGAAACCATTCCCAAGCAGCAACAATAGATCTAAGGAGATTCTAGATCTAATACATTCAGACGTTTGTGGTCCGATGTCAGTCAAATCTCTAGGAGGTTCTCTCTACTACGCAATCTTCATAGATGATTACTCAAGAAAGACTTGGTTATATCTCTTGAAGACAAAGGACGAAGTATTCAACAAGTTTCAAGAATTCAAAGCAGAGATAGAGAACCTCACAAACAAGAAAATCAAGACCTTGAGAATAGATAATGGAGGAGAATACACATCAAAGGAGTTCATTTCCTTTTGCAAATCGGCGGGGATTAGGAGGGAGTTGACTGTTCCTCATAATCCTCAATAAAATGGCGTAGCATAAATAAAGAACTGATCTATTGAAAAAATCGTGAAGGCACTACTAAACGATCAAGGTTTATCTATGTTCTTATGGGGAGAAGAAGCCATGACAACAATATATGTTCAAAATAGAAGTCCTCGCTGAATATTGAATGACATGACTCTAGAAGAAGCCTTCTCAGGAAAGAAACCTAGTGTGGAAAACTTAAGAATCTTTGGATGCCATGTTTACTTTCACATTCCCAAGGACAAAAGGAATAAATTAGAACCCTCAGGAAAGAAGGGCATATTCGTGGGATATAGTGAATCATCCTAGGCTTATAGAATCTATATCCTAGAACAACATAAGATTGAAGTCAATAGAGATGTGATCTTCAATGAAAAGATGGATTTCAGGAAATCCATAGAAGAAACTATAGAAGAAGAAGAGTATGAAGAGCCTATTGAAGAAGGCACATGTCTTCCAGAAAACTAGAATGAAGAAAAGGAACAACTTGATCATCCAATGCAACCATGTAAGACCATTGATTTAGACAATGTACCTAAGACCAAGAAACAACCAGCTTGGCTTGAAGCTACCCTACAAGAAGCATAAAGACTCAAGGCCCCAGGTGGGACCTTCAGAAAAAGTAAGAAGCCCAAAATATTCTCCAGCTTTGCAACATGTATGACAAAGCTTCTAGACGAAGAACCTACCACATTTGAAGAGGTAATTCAGAAGAAACAATGGAAAGAAGCCATGACAAAAGAACACCAGTCCATCATGAAAAATGATGTATGGGAAATTGTGCCTAGACCTAAAGAAAAATCAGTAGTAACTTCAAAATGGGTATATAAGATCAAACATGCAGCAAATAAAAGTGTTCTCCTAGAAGGAGGGAGAAGACTATGACGAAACATTTTCTCCAGTTGCCAGATATACTTCCATTGGAGCTATCATGTCTCTTGCCGCTTCCATGGGATGGAGTTTACATCAGATGGATGTAAAGACATCTTTCTTCAATGGAGCAATCGAAGAAGAAGTATACATTGAACAACCTCAAGGGTTTGAAGTACATTCCAGAGACAATGTTGTTTGCAGACTAAAGAAAGATTTATATGGACTCAAGCAAGATCCAAGAGCTTAGTATGCAAAAATAGACAACTATCTAATGAAACTTGGTTTCTCCAAAAGTCATTCAGATCCAAATCCTTACTACAAAGTCGTGAACAATGCACCTATGATTCTACTGCTATATGTCGATGATCTATTCCTAACAGGTGAAGAGTATCTCATCATCCAATGCAAAAAGGAACTAGCGTCTAAGTTTGAAATGAAATATCTAGGTTGCATGCATTACTACTTGGGACTAGAAGTATGGCAAAAGCGTGGTGAAGTATTCCTTGGACAAGAAAAGTATGTAATAAAGATTATTTAGAAGTTTGGAATGATGGATTGCAAATCCATGGACACTCCTATGACCACATATATAAGAAAAGTAAGAGACTCAGATTTTAATCTAGTAGATCCATCACTGTATCGACAATTGATTGGGTCATTAATGTATTTGGTAAATACTCGACCAGACATTTTCTTTGTCATGAACACACTAAGCCAGTTCTAGGTGGAACCTAGACATGAGCATTGGACAGCTGCAAAGCATGTTCTAAGATATATTCGTGGGAATCTAAACTATGGTTTAAGATATACCGCATCTAGTGACATACAACTTCATGGATTCACAGATTCAGATTGGGAAGGAAGTGCAGAAGAAAGAAAGAGTACTTTAGGGATGTGTTTCAGCTTGGGCTCCACTATGATATCTTGGGGCAGCAGGAAAATAGAATTCTGTCACACTCAACACATCAGAAGTAGAATATATCGCAGCATGTGAGGCATGCACATAAGCAATATGGCTGAGAAAGCTAATCTCTAGATTATTTGATCAGGTTCCAGATTCGACCATAATACACTGTGCCAATTAGAGTTGTATAAGGCTATCAGAACACCCAGTGTTTCATGAACGGTCGAAACACATTGAGATAAAATACCAATTTATTCGAGATAAAGTACAGGAAGGAGAAGTAAATCTCTAGTATATCCCCACAGATGAGCAGACAATAGATATCCTAACAAAGCCTCTGTCCAGAATAAAGTTTTCATATTTCCGAGAAAAATTGGGGATCGTGGAAATAACTCCCTTAGTTGAAAGGGAAGAAATGACTCTCTAGGTTGGGAGGGAGCACTGACATATCATTGAATTGAGGATAGTCATTTTCAAGTTTGAAAAATGGTCCAGCTTGGGCAGTTCCTTTCCAGTTCGGAAAGTGGTTTGATATTTCTGACGGACAGGCATTTTCCAGTTCAAAAAATGGTCCAGTTCGAACGGTCATTTTCATAATGAAAATGGTTCGATGGATTGTTGATGTACCACAGACAACAATTTCCCATTGTGGTTAACATGGGGAATGGTCTAGGATAGTCTCTCTTCTTGATGATCACTTTTATTAGTGGTCAAGAAGACTGGTTCGCCTCGCTGGACAGTCATTTTTTCGAAGCTCACAGTTGTGAGTGGTTTATAAGAATGGTTCATTTTGGAGGTTGGTGCAGGACAGTAATTTCCTTAGGAAATGGTCCAGACAGTCATTCCCTAGGGAAGATTCATTCTCTCCATGTTGCATTTTGTTTAGTGTCGGAAGAATGGCCCAAATAGGTGAATGGTCCAGGTTCAGCAATTAGGGACAGGCATTCCCTAGGGCAGACTCATTCTCTCCAAGTTGCACATTGTTTTAGTGCCAATGGAATGGCCCATATAGGGAATGGTCCAGGCTTAGAAATCAGGACAATTATTCTTCCTTTCTTGAGAAGAATAGTTCAGATATCCCATCATTGATGTTCTACTCTGAAGGTGGATGATCTTCCAGATCTCACAGATGTGAGTGGAAGAATGACCCAGATGACTCATTTTATATCATAACATTCTTTTTGTGCAGGTTGATATCAGTTGATATGATGGAGACTGCATGTCTCTAGACAGTAGAGGTATGCTACTGTGGTGGATATATCCCACTATTTGTGACTATGTGTCACAGATTGAGTAGTTGTGTACTACTATGGATAAACACAGTTGTGTTCTATCAGTTGGCATTGTATCGGTTTCCATGGAGATTATCCAGTTGGATAATAATGATGGTGCTTGTGATGCTACCAGTTGAATGGTCTATTTGTGCTCAAGACCATTATTAGTTATACCTCCCTAGCTAGGAGGGAGTGTTGATATTATGGTAGCTTCGGGAGGTATCAACGTCCATTGTGACCTTTGACAAGATTAGAATATTCCAGAAGCAAGAAAATAAGTGAATGTAACCCTAGAAGAGTTGTTGGCTAAGAGAGATAATTAATTAGTACCCAGAATGAGAAGTCGGCCTAGGTAGTCTGCCAAAGCTAGTATAAATACAGGGCACCAGTCTTCACTTTACACACAATTCTCAGAATCGTAGTTTGGTAGTCTTGTGCGCACTGGAGTTTGGCAGTCTTGTGCGCAAGTCCCGGAGAAGGTGTTGTCGCCAGTTCTGAAGTCTATTTTTTCTATCTTTCTGGGTTGGACTCTCTGATCAACTTTGGTTACTTCTTGGTTGGTGCATTAGTCTTGCTTGGCTATTGGTTTTCTACCAGGATTCTTCTCTCTGTCAAGTTCAAGGTGCTTGGGGGTGGCTTCGGCCTATGGTTGGGTGACGATAGTGATATTGTCTATGGTTAAATAAGCAGATTCTAACACTTCCAACCCAAGCAACCTACCATGGTAGAAGAAAATATAGATGATAGAGAAGGATATCCTATCAAATTGTTGCTTGAGGAATCCCTCGCACACTAGAGGAATGAGATGATGGATAATTTTGCTTAGATCCTTCAACAGTTTCCAACAACGATAAATGCACCTTCAACCAACAGTCACTTTAAAGGTGCGATACCCTTTAAGGTACAAGTAAACTTTGATATTCCTTTTTTTAAAGGCCAGATAGACGTTGATGCTTTGGAAAAATGGTTAAGTCTACTAAAGGGTTATTTCTCTATCCAAATTTTTTCCAACAGTGAAAAAATCACCTTTGCACTCCTTAACGCCCTTCCCCATGTTAGATTTTGGTGGAAGACATACTATGAGAAGCATGTTGTAGATGAGTTTGCAATTTTTAGGCCATGAACCACTTGGGAGAAGTTTGTTGATTCCCTCAAGGAGAAATACTACCCTATTGGAAACTAAGATGACTAGTACACGACATGAAAAACTTTGTGTTGGGAGAGAGACGAGATGGTACCAGAGTACACCAACATCTTCCATACCTTGCATAAAAAGATGGGTATTACATACTCCGAGCGACACCTGGTTTTGAAGTACTATAGTGGCCTACATAAGTACATCCAAATAGATATGGAGTTCCTAGATATCTCCTTACTGGGAGTTTCTTATCGATATGTTGTCAAGATCGATCAAAAGTTCAAGCAAAAGAATAAGCGAGATTTCAGTTCTGCCAACACATCGTAGCATAAGAACGGTAAAGGTGGCCCTAACTCCCAAAGAAAAGGACATAGAAATGATGGCTTTACCCAAGACAACCAATCCAAGCCACAAGCAAAGAAGGGTAATGAGAAGTTGAAGAAGTACATTGGAAAGTGGTGTGAGTTCCACAAAATCCCTTGGCACAACACTGATGAATGTTGCTCCAAACAATCATTGTTGGTTGAGATGAAAGCCTCAAAGTCAGATGCCAACTCATAATTTGATTTGGAACTGGATAAGGGAAAATGAATCATTGACGCAAAACCCAGTGTCATCATCTCTACCACAAAGGTCCAACCAAAGGAACTAGAGGAGCCTGAATAAGGGGAGCTCCTCTTCCACTCACATATGTGGGTGAAGGGGACCCCATTCCATTTCATTGTTGACAACAGTATCCATAAGAACCTAATCCCAATAGAGGTTGTCAAGAGGTTGAACCTAACAACGACCCTGCACCCTCATACATACATCGTTAGTTGGCTCAGCCAAGGATGAGACATTCACGTCAGCCGATAATGTCGCCTACACTATGACATCAAACCCTTCAAATATGACGTATTGTGTGATGTTGCCACCATTGAAGTTTGTGATGTTATTTTAGGACAACCATATATGTGGAAGTGTCATGTTGTTTATGAATCTAGGCCCCGTAGTGTCATTATTACTTTGGGAGGTCAACTCTACATGGTACCGGAGGTAGTCCCAACTACCGTAGTCTCTTTGATCTCCGCAAATCAATAAAAAAAGTGCACAAAAAGGTGGTCTCTCATATTGGGAGATTTGTCCTCTTTATGGTCTAGTCGAAAGGTCACTGCAACTGCCAAGACCTCTGGATGAGGTCTCTCTACACAAAATAAGTAGGTGGAAAAGATAGCAGAAGAGCACAAAGAGATATTTCCTCACCTACTAGGGAGCCTTTGCACTGTCAGGTAAAGCATTCAATTTGATTTGGCACCTAATGCTCCTCTTCCTAATGATCCTGTGTATAAACACTCTATTATGGAGAATGAAGAAATCAAATGCCAAATCCAAGAGCTAATTCTGAAGGGCCACATTGGACCAATATCCTCACCTTGTGGGAGCCCAATTGTTATGGTACATAAGAAGGATGGGACACAGTGACTTAGAACTGATTCCAGAGCCCTATACAAGATCATAGTAAAAAATTGGTACCCAATCACCTAGATTGATGATCTTTTAGATCAACTCAAGGGCGCCAAATTTTTCAGTAAGATTGATCTGAATCTAGGCTACCAGTAGGTGTCGATTGAGTAAAATGATGTATAGAAGAAAACCTTCAAGTCTAAAGAAGGTCCCTTCGAGTGGTTGGTTATGCCTTTCGGCTTGACTAATGCCCTGATCAAATTCATGCGGATGATGGATGATATGTTGTGTCCATTCACAAAATCCTCTGTGGTCTTATATATGGATGACATCCTCATCTTTAGCAAAAACCGAGAGGAACATTTGAAGCACATTTAGCAGGTCTTGGGCACCTTGCGACAACACAATTTATATGCCAATTTGGAGAAGTGTTCCTTCGAAATGTAGAGAATTCAATATTTGGGATACATTATGGATGAGTAGGGTGTGCATGTGGATCTAGCCAAGATCCAAGTCATCCGCGATTGGTTGGCCTTGAAGACACTGATCCAGCTCTGTAGCTTCTTGGGCCTTACCAACTTCTACCGCAGGTTTGTGCTAAGGTTCTCTCATATTGCTTGGGACCTATGCCAGGTGACCAAGGGTGGAGCCAAGGAAAAGTTTGTTTGGGCTGCCTCACAACAAAAAGCATTAGAGGATTTGAAATTCCACCTCTACTCAACACCAACC
>JASDQU010107044.1:130846-168606 GCA_032191745.1 Picea mariana | reverse complement strand
TTCTAAAATTCCATAGGCATGTAAAATACTAGGAATTCTGGAGCAGTTACCCATCCTAGTACTACTCTAGCTCGAGTGTGCTTAACTACGGAGTTCTAATGGGATTTGATGCATTAATGCTATGCTATAGGAATGTACATAAGATCATTACATTATGCATGTAATTGAAAAAAGAAGATGGTGTTACATTCCATTCCCCATCAAAAGGGAAAATATCATGGTTTATCAAAACCATAGGCTCGAAATGTTGATTCAGTGGAAAAGATGGTTGGCCACCGAGATCCACCTGGATCATTCCTCCCCCCTTAGGAATAAATGGTCCCCATTGCGTCAAGTACCCTCAAGAGATGGGGAAACTTCTCCTGAATCTGAACCTTGGTGAGTTGCTTGCCTTGTTTAAGTAGATGTTCTGCTTGTACGTTTCCTATGGAAGGATGTCATGAATCTGTTGGAGGTCTTGGATCCATTCAATAGATCTGGGTGCATGATATTCCTTTTTATGAGTGTGGGAGGACTTTATCGATGAAGATGCAGCAAGAATAGCTATATCAATGGGGGCTACTGGTGGGAACCCCATAAACACTTGAAAAGGGTTGTNGATAGAAACGTCATGGGTTGAGGTTGTAGTGGTCGTAGTGTCCTTCTATTCACCTTCTAAATGGATCATGAAGAGGCTAAACTCTTTGGTATGAGATATTACTTTGTGGCACTGTTCTATCGAGTTAGTAGTAGAAACTACCTCTAGTACCCTATAGAGTTGACCTCTTAGAGTAACAATGACACTGCGGGGCTGAGACTCATTTATAGCGTGACGTTTCCACATATATGGTTTTCCTACATGAACATCAAATAATTCAAGTGGGGAAACATCACACACTACCTCATCCTTGAAGGGCTTGATGTCATAAGACAGGTGGCACTATTGGCTGAAACAAATGTCTCGTCCTTAGCTCAACCATCCGATGGTGTATGGTTGGGGGTGTGGTATCATTGGAAGATTTAATCTCTTGAAAACCTCAGTTGAGATCGGGTTCTTATGAATCCCACTGTCAACAATGAAATGCAGTGGATTCCCCTTTACCCACATCTATGAGTGGTAGAGGTGCTCCCACTCCTCAATCTCCTCTAGTTCTTCTGGCTATATTGTTGTGGTTGTGATGGTAGTAGTGGGTTCTACATCGATGATCTATTTCCATTTATTGTTCTTTGAATCAGAGTCCACGTCAGGTTCTGATTCTTTTTCTTTGAGCTCATCCACCAATGACCGTTTCGAGCAACATTCATCAATGTTGTGCCAAGGGATGTTATGGAACTCACACCACTTTCCAATGTCTTTCTTAGACTTCCCGTTACCTTTATTTTCCTGCATCTTGGATTGGCTCCCTTGAGGTTGGCCTTCCTCGCTCTGTTCTTCATTATGGTAGTTAGGGTTTCCTTTTCCATGCTTCTATTGTGGCATATTTTCAAACCCAAACTCCCACTTACTTTGATGCTTGAATTTCTTCTCAACTTTGACTGCATATCGATAAGCATCTCCCAATGAGGAGATGTCCAATAAATCCATCTATGTTTGGATGTACCTGTGTATACCACTACGATACTTCAAAACCAGGTGTCGCTCGGAGTCCTTGATACCCAAATTTGAGCGCAAGTTATGAAATATGTTGGTGTACTCTGACACCATTTGGTCTCTTTTCTGACGCAGAGTTGTCCATCTCATGTATTGGTTATCATAGTTTCTGATAGGGTAGAAATCCTCCTTTAGGGAATCTATAAAGGCTGCCCAAGTGGGTTTTCTCTCGAATGGTGCAAATTCATCTGTCGTGTACCTCTCCCAGTAACCTTCCCACCAAGATCTGACATGGGGAAGGGATTTAAGGAGCACGAAGGTGATATTTTCACTGTCAGAAAATTTTTGGACGGAGTAATAACCTTCTAGAAAATTCAACCATTTTTCTAGAGCATTTGCATCTATGTGGCCTTCAAATAAGGGGATATCAAAATTTACTTGTGCCTTGAAGGGTGTTGTACCTCTCAAATGGCTTCTTGTCGAAGATGCCTCAGTCGCCATCGGTAGTCATTGCAAGATCTGAGAAAAGGTGTCCATCATTTTGTTCCTCTGTTGCACGAGGTCTTCCTCGAGCAATGTCTTGAAAGGATCTCCTTCTCTGTCATCTCTCTTTTATTCATCCATGGGAGGTCTCTTGGGTTGGCGAGAGTGATTTCCCTTAAGAAAAACTAGCTCAAGACCCAACTCTATATACCCTAACCTCGTCGAGGATATGCACTGAGAAATGATGAGGAACAGACTGCTCTGATACCACTGATCTGGATTATGCTGAGAATGAAACGAGACATAAGAAAAAATATAGAAAAAAACACATAAATACAGTGAAACCCAACTTTTATTACTAAATCAGATAGAAAAACAATGTAGAACACAAACTGGCAGAATGGGGTAGCTTATCTCTAAAGAGAAAGAGATGTTGGCTACGCTTCATTTGCAACAATATTTACATCACACTCCATTGCATGATTAAAGGGCCTCCTTCACCTCAATTATATATCAGAGCGTGAGAGGAGAACAATTCCCATGATGCATGTGGGAAAAATTAATCTAAGTTTATAAAATTTCATAGGCATTATATATGAGAGCGTGAGAGGAGAACAATTCCCATGATGCATGTGGGAAAAATTAATCTAAGTTTATAAAATTTCATAGGCATGTAAAATAATAGGACTTCCCAGGCGGTCACCCATCCTAGTACTACTCTAGCTCGAGTAGCTCGAGCATGCTTAACTGCAGAGTTCTAATGGGATTCAATGCATTAATGCTATGTTGTAGGCATGTACATAATATAATTACATAATGTCTGTAATTAAAAAATGAAGATGGTATTACATTCCATTCCCCATCAAAAGGGTGAATATCCTGGTTTATCAAAACCATAGGCTCGAAATGTTGATTCAGTGGAAAAGGTGGTTGGCGACTGATATCCACCTGGATCATGGTCAGTGATTGTCCGGTGAACATGAATGGAGTCAGCACTAAGGATGATTTGAACATCATACCACTTGGTTCATATGACTTCTTGATTGGTATGGATTGGTTGGACAAACATCGTGCTATCTTAAACTGATACAACAATTCTTTCACATGTCTTGATGAGGAAGGAAATTCAAGTATAGTTCAAGGCATTCCAAGGCCTAGATGTCTATTAAAGAGATTTAATCATTACATCTAAAAATAAGTTTTAGAAAAGGGTGCCAAATATATGCAGTCCATATGGAAGAGCCAACAAAGGATAAACAGCCAAAACTTGAAGATTATTTATCTCTTAAAGAGTATGAAGATCTGTTTGGGGAATTGTTAGGATTTCCATCAATGAGAGAAATTGATTTTTCTGATGAATTAATTCCTGAAGCTTGCCCAGTGTCCAAGACTCCCTAGAGAATGAGCACACCATAATTGAAAGAGTTGCAAATGTAGCTAAAAGAGCTATTGAAGAAGGGGTACATCTGTCTGAGTGTTTCACCTTGGGGTGCCCTAGTAATTTTTGTGAAGAAAAAGGATGGAATTGTGAGGTTATGTATTGACTTCAGACAGCTAAATAAGGTTACCATAAATAACAAGTATCATTTTCCAAGGATCGATGATATTTTTTATCAGTTGAAGGGAGCAAAGAAATTTTCCAATATTGACTTGAGATTGGGTTATCATCAAGTGATCATCAAAGAACAAGATACTAGTAATACAATTTTTCAAACAAGGTATGGTCATTATGATTTTGTAGTGGTGCCATTTGGTTTGACCAATGTGCTAGATACTTTTATGTTTCTAATGAATGGAATGTTGAGAGATTACCTAGACAAATTTGTCATTGTCTTCTTAGATTATATTCTTATCTACTCCAAGACAGAGGAGGAGCATGAGAATCATTTGAGAATGGTGCTACAAGTGTTTAGAGAACACCAATTGTATGTCAAGCTAAGCAAGTGCACTTTTTATCAAAAGAAGCTCCATTATTTAGGCTACATTGTCTAAAAGGATGGCATAACATTGGATCCTGAAAAAATTGAAGCAATCAAAAGTTGGCCAACACCAAAGAATATTTTAGAGGTTAGATCATTTATGGGTCTAGTTGATTACTACATGATATTCATTGTAGTTTTCTTGAAGATTTCACACCCAATCACTTCCTTGCAAAAGAAAGGAATAAAATTTCAATGGACTACCAAGTGTGAGTTTCCAACACTTGAAATATTTGTTAACCAATGCACCAATTTTAAGGATTTCATATCCAAATGAGGATTTTGTTGTGTGCACAAATGCATGTAAAGAAGGGCTCGGTGGGGTCCTTACTCAAAATGGGCATGTAATTTTATATGAGTCAAGAAAGTTGAAGGAGCATGAAAGTGACTATGCCACACATGACTTGAAATTGGAAGCAATTGTTCATGCACTGAAAACATGGAGGAATTATCTCATGGGTAGACAATTTGAGCTAAGGATAGACCATAGTGGTCTAATATATTTTTTTGGACAACCAACATTGAATTCTAGAGAAACTAGATGGTTGGAATTTCTCGGTGAATATGAATTTGACATCAATCACATCAAAGGAAAAGAGAATAAAGTGGTTGATGCACTCATCAAAAGGGTGCATGAAATGCATTCTACAACCATTAGTATGTATAGTTGATATTTGAAAAGTAGAATTTTAGAAGTTGTGACAATAGACCAACATTATGTACAAGTTAAAGAAAGCTTACAAAAGAGTAATAGACAACAAAAATTCAAAGATTACAAGCTTGAAGAGGATGGAATCATCTTATACAGGAACAAATTTTATGTTCATAATTCTCAAGAGTTGATAAATTTAGTTTTAAAAGAGATGCACAATGTACCATACGTTGGACATCAAGGATACCATAAAACCATTGCATTTGTAAGAGGCCAATACTTTTGGCCTGGTATGGAGAAGGATGCAAGTGATTTTATTGCTAGATGCATGGAATGTCAGAAGGTAAAGGATGAGCATAGACATCCAGCAGGATTGCAACAACCATTTCCCATTCCTTAGTGGAAATGAGAATTTGCTACAATAGATTTCATTACTAAGTTTCCCGGAATAGTAAGGAAACATGATTCCATCATGGTAGTGGTGGACAAGCTTACAAAGGTTTCACGTTTTATTCCTATCAAAATGACGCACAAGGTAGCCAACATTGTACAAATTTGTATGAAAGAAATTGGTAGGATACATGGTGGGTGCTGGCACAGGGGCAGACCCAAGGTTCAACACTCAAGAGCACACCAACAAAACCCTAACTACCGTCCCTTTCGGCAACACTTGCGAAGGAGATGAAGTCTCACCCGAGGTAGAGGTAGGGGTGGTTGCAGGACTCGGGTGTCTGCAACCTTAGCTAGGACACAGATCTATGATTATCTTTCTTACAACACACTTAGCATCAGTTATTCCTTAACATACATTCATTAATACACTTCACAGAAAGCACAGAGCACCACAGTAATTACTCAGATCTAGCACTTAGCAATGATAAACAGGTTATACTTAATAGATTAAGCACTTAGCATCTTATGTATCATATCTAGCATGCATTCATATCTCATAAGCACAAAGCATCAATAGATCTCTCTAAACATATCAGAGCACTTAGCAAGAGATAGACAAACACATCAACACAATACACAGAGTTAACATGGTTCACCCCCACCCTAGGGCTACATCCACAAAGTCTTATTCTGTTATTATCTTCTGTAAACCAAGTTACAGCACAAAGCCTTTAAGATCCTACCCCACCTAGGACAAGAGATCTGCGCAGCTCACTAGATCCTCTTTCCCTAGGTAGATCCAAGCACTAAGTCCTCCCCTGACCCGTTCACTCAGCACTTACAATACTTACAGTAGGAACGGAGTTCTTACAGTCACATAGACGTCTGATCACATAAATCTACTTTATGCACTAGGCCATTCACTTTACATCACACACCCCTTTTTCATATGCATCTCCTACCCTTCTATTCATACATACAAAAGGCCTAAATAAGGGCCGATTTCCCTTTCCCATTAAAATATTCCCAAAAATCCCAAAAAGCCCAAAAAAGGGGCAAAGATTCTGTGATATCCTCTTTTCCATGTGCTCCTTCTCCGACTGGATGTCAGAGTACTGAAAACGGTCAAATATGACCAAGTATTCCTCAAAACTTGGTCAAGGGCCAACAGGCCCCCAACACTCACATGTGACTCATCCCGAGTCACTTAGGTCTGACCAGTTCCACTTCGAATGCCTCGAGCTTGGCTCGAGCTGCTTCGACCTGTTGCTTTGTGATTTCCTCCTGCTCGGTGAACTCCTGGATGAGTGTGTTATTGACTGGTCCTTCTAGGCATTGCTCTGCTATAATCACGACCTATTGTAGCTCTGTCTCTTGGTTCTCAATCTCTAAAAATAGTTGACATGCCTTATCCTACAAAGGTTGAAGTTGCTATGTCACTTCCATGACCTTTCTCTAGATCATGTGGATCTACTGTTGTGTGACACGTTGCTCGTGGGATCACTTCATTTTCTCTATAGTTGATAGGGCCTTCAACTGCATCTGAAGTCTATCTGCATGTTGCTTCGCCTCCTAGAGCTGAGACTCTATTTTATGTAATTCTGGGTACTTGGTTAGGTTCTCATGTATCTGCGCACTTCTAGTACTTAGTTGTTTGCATTCTTCAGTGAGTTCTTTAATCCTTTCTACTGTACCCCAGGCAGTTATTTCTCATTGGTCGAGCTCTTCTTGCCAGGTACTTGGGATGATCTAAATCTCTAAGTCCACGAATCTTTGCTACAGTTGTTGAATAACTTCAGCAAGCTTCATCACTTGACAGTCTAAGGGTTCTTCGGCCTTTTGTTCTAAGATGGTCATAGAGAGAAATGCTCTGTTGATAGCTTCTGCGATTCTGATCTGCTTCGCGAGAAGTTGCTCCTTCTCCTTTTGGATTTTTTCTCTCTCTCTATCAAATTTCTCTTGGATGGCCTCCTTCTCTTGCTGTGCAGCTCGACGTTGCTCTATGATTTCCTCATGTGCTTGCTTTAGGGCCTGGGTGGTCTGCGCTGTTACTTCTTCCACTTTCTGAAGGTGTACTTCGACTAGGTCGGCAATCCTGCGGAGTTGAATTGATTCATCTCTTGCTTCTATTGTTCCTTATGGCATGGGCGCAGTGGATATTGTGCAGTTAGACTGAAGTGCTCATGCACTCCTTAGAGCTCGGCTTCAATTTTTCCGTACATCGTCTATTGCTTAGCCTCCTTCTTTTCTGTAATTTCTTCTATGGATTCATTCAAAGTTGTGAGGAGAAAGATGAAGTCATCGGGGTTGAGCATGGTCTTCATCTTGGTCACGGTCGGTTTTTATTTCTTCTTAGAGGAAGACTTTGAAGGTGACCCTTTTCTCTTCTTTGGAACTTTGACTTCTTCTTCTAGTTGTTGTTCGACTTCCTCTAGGTTGTTGTTGTTATCTTCTTGATCGGGTGTGATGGAAGATGTCTTTACAGAGTAGCTATCTACATTCTGAACCTCTTCAGGCTTCTTTGTTTCCTTTTTTTTCTTTGTCTTCTTCATCTTACTGGGCCCAGGTGTGTCCTGCACAGATTTTGGGCTATCAATATCTGAAACGTCTGCTGGATCTGCTAGAACAAGGAGGTTCGTCGACCATTCCTTGGTGATTTATTCTAGGTCTTCTTCGGTCAACTTATAATAGGACTGAAGTTGTTCTTGGTGTTCATCAGCGCGTGGAGTTAGGTATATAAAGTGGTGGTCCATGCTAAAATTTATCAAATGTCGGAACCTTTTTAAAGTGTTCAGGGTTATGCGAGGTTCACCGCCTATGGATGCTTTCATTTGGTTATAGTATCTGTGAAAAATGGCATTTGATTGCCACTGCTTGCTCATGTTTGTTGAGTACCATAAGGTATTGAACTTCGCAGTTAATGGTTCAAATGGGTTGAGGTCGGGGAAGGTTGCACCTTTCGGTAGCTCCCATGCAACAAAGGCGATCAATATTAGCAGCCAGCTAAAGTGGAATTCATGCCCCTGGGCCTAGGCTTCTCTACAGTCAATTTCTGGTTGATTGACCAAATATTTTGCCCAATTCATTTGTAGTCCCTCTGCGCACTTCCTTGCGAGGTCAACTACAAAACCAGATACTTGTGTAGGTCTATTATTATGTACCATCTTCCCTGCTATCAGCTAACATGCGAGGCACACTGTGCCACTCTCGATAGAGGCTACCTTGTAACCTCGCGCGCTTTTTTCAACATTTCCATAAACCTCTTTAATATTTTGTGAAAGAGCATGGTCTGCAGTCTTTCCAAGGTAGTACTCATGGGGATCAGGGCCCTGCATGCTAAGCTCGGTAATCCTATTGATCAGTGCCGGATCAACAGTTATGCGACGGTTTAACCACAAGTATCCTCCATGGTAACTTGCTAGCAGCAATTTCACACAAGAAGTCGCCTCTTGATGTCTGTCGAAGTGCGGTATTTTGATAACATTGAGCAGAGTAGACTGCGCAAGGTTCATCATCCATTGCTGAGGGACGATCTTCGAGTTTCAACCCTTATTCCTCGTTAATTACTTAGATGGTGTGAGCATGTTGTAGGCTTTACAGTCTCCCAGGTTGAAGTCATAAAACTTTAACGTTGTAACCTTGTCTTGATCTGTGCAGTAGGTGTGAACTCATTTCGGTAGATATGCAAGGACTAGGGTGCATTCAAAGTCTCTAGGGACACTGTCCCTGTTAATCTCACCACTTAGAGGGGGAATGTAAGCTGGTAGGATGGTTGGCACTAACTTCGCGTTGGCTGGGTTGTCCCTATGCTTAGTTCTCAACTCTGCGTCGGCTCGAGATGTTCCAGCTCGAGCAGTCGATGGGGAGGCTGCCACACCTCTCAATGACGAGGCTTGGAATCCAGTGGACATCCCTCTTTCCGACATGACTCTTTTTGTCCTTAAGATAGCAAGTACTTCTCTCACCGATTCTTCTGTTGCGCTAAGCTCATCGGACATGTAAGCTCGGGATCACTATCTCGGGTTGTTAATGGACTCTCAGTACTATAATAAGATAGAGAATAAAATTGGAGTAATCATTGTTTCATAACGCGGGTATTCCGTAATCTCAAGTTCTCAATTGGCAAAAGTGTCTTACGGGCATGGCTCGAAGGAATAAGTAAGTAACTCTGCAACAGACTGCTTCCAATGGATATGAAGCTTCCATGACCTTTGATCTATCCATTAAGGTGAGGTCCAATGGTCTAGCGGTAACCCATAACTACTTTTCTATCCGTTCGGAGTGACGGTCGAATGGGTATATCGGTTCTAACGGCTATATTGCTTTGTCATGGCGAAGTACTCTATTTCGTTGTCCTGATATCTCGGCGAAGCTCCAATTCTGAAATTCTTCTTGTTGTGAAGTGTCCTCTAGAACCTTTTGTAACCTTACAGTATTAGCCATTTTCTTTCTTAACTTCCTAGCCTTCTTCCCAGTGAGCCTCATCTCAGTAATGATTTTACCATTCTGATGTTTATCTTCTGTGGTCTTAATTACTTCGCGCTATGGAAAATCTTTCCTAGGGTTCCTTGATAATACTTCTTCTGTATCAAAAATAGGTAGCTCGATCTTCTATGGATCCTCAAGTGTTCTCTTAGATTTGACATCAAAGTTGCTAATATTAAAGATCTGTGATCTGCTCTTTTGTTCTTCAATCAAGTGCACGATCCTTCTGGTCATAAAGTCTTTTAACTCTTGCTTCTTATGTTCTAAAACTTTTTCTTCTTCTCTTTGTCTGGCTTGTTCTCTATTAATCCAAGGTTTTCCTATGAGCATGGTAAACGAGGCATTGTCTTCAACAAATTTAATGATCTGAAAGTCTTCCTTTGTCGAAGTTCCATTGACAGTCATAGGTATCTGGGCAAGCCTTCCACATAGGTTTACTAACTTTTCTCTGAAGAAACTTGTTCCTCCTAGGGAAGGGATCATGGAAGGCTTTCTTATAGCTTCCCAAGTTCTTTCTGGCATAATGTTCACTTGTGTTTCTTCATCAAGAGTACAGTCAATGTCAAATTCCCCTATTCTTGCTTTGATTTTCTCCTTTTCTTTGAAGATCTCTAATAGCCTAACATGTCGGTGGTCATTCAAGGTATCTTTCATCTGTAACAATATCTTTTCTGATTCTTTCTGGGTTTCTGCTATAATCTTGGTCTTTTTATCTCCTTCAGGTTTTGCTTGCTCCATATTCATCTTGTCAAGCCTAGCAATCATTCTAGGGAAATCCAAGACTTCATGGTTCATAGCCTTGCAACAAAGGCAACTAGGTCTTCTCCCAGGGCATTCCTTAGCAAGATGTCCCGGTCTTCTGCAACTATAACAGAGGGTTAATCCTCTCTTTCATTTATATGTTCCCCAACTCCTTTTGTACTGCGCACCAGGATCATGGTGGCTAGCATGCAAAAAACTCTTTCTAGCATCCTGCATCCACTTGTTAGTCCAGAAATTCTTCCGATGCATAGGTATAACATATCTATTACTATGCTTATCATATCTATTCATATCAATATTTCTTTCACCTATAGTACAGAATCTATCAAACATACCTAGATCCATGCTTTAGAAACAAAAAAAAATTCACTTATCTTACTTCTATAGAGCACAAAGCTTTCAAATCTAAAAACTTTTGACTATTCTTATCGTTATCAAGGCATAGAGCTTACAGATCTTACCTCTTTTCTGCGGATCTGACCTTTTTCTTCGCAGATCTGACCTTTTCCCTTCAGATCTGACCTCTTTTCTTCAGATTTGACCTTTTCCCTTCAAATCTGACCTTTTTTTCTTCAGATCTGACCTTTTCCCTTCAAATCTAACCTTTTTTTCTTGGCACAAAGCTTCACAAGTCAAACAGAATACTACGCACTAGGGCAACAGATCTACACACAGAGCTTATTTCACACAAAGCTTTTTCTTCTTTAGTTCCCAGCAATCACAGTTTCAGGTCCCGGTAATGGAACCATTTGTTGGCACAGGGGCAGACCTAGGGTTCAACGCTCAAGAGTGCACCAACAAAACCCTAACTACCGGCCCTTTTGGAAACACTTGTGAAGAAGATGAAGTCTCACCCGAGGTAGAGGCAGGGGTGGTTGCAAGACTCAGGTGTCTACAACCTTAGCTGGGACACAGATCTATGATTATGTTTCTTACATCACACTTAGCATCAGTTATTCATTAACATACATTCATTAATACACTTCGTAGAAAGCACAGAGCACCGCAGTAATTACTCAGATCTAACACTTAGCAATGATAAATAGGTTATACTTAATAGATTAAGCACTTAGCATCTGATGTATCATATCTAGCATGCATTCATATCTCATAAGCACAAAGCATCAATATATCTATCTAAACATATCAGAGCACTTAGCAAGAGAGAGACAAACACATCAACACAATACATAGAGTTACTGTGGTTCACCCCCACCCTGGGGCTACGTCCACAAAGTCTTCTTCTGTTATTATCTTCTGTAAACCAAGTTACAGCACAAATCCTTCAAGATCCTACCTCGCCTAGGACAAGAGATCTGCGCAGCTCACTAGATCCTCTTTCCCCAGGTAGATCCAAGCACTAAGTCCTCCCTTGACCCGTGCACTCAACACTTACAATACTTACAGTAGGGACAAAGCTCTTATAGTCACACAAACTTCTGATCACATAGATCTACTTTATGCACTAAGCCATTCACTTTACATCACACACTCCTTTTTCATACGCATCTCCTACCCTTCTATTTATACATACAAAAGGCCTAAATAAGGGTCAATATCCCTTTCCCATTACATTATTCTGAAAAAGCCCAAAAAGCCCAAAAAAGGGGTGGAGATCCCGTGATCTCCTCTTCGCCATGCACTCTTTCTCCGACGGGATGTCGGAGTACCGAAAATGGTCAAATATGACCAAGTATTCCTCAAAACTTGGTCAAGGGCCAACAGTGGGCCTAAGGAAATTGTATCTAACATATATACCAAGTTTACTTCCAATTTTTGAAAAGGGTTGTTTAAAGGATTTGGGACAAATCTAAATTTCAAAATAGTTTATCATCTAGAATCGAATGGGTAGATAGAGAGGAACAACCAAGTAATTGAATATATGCGAATAATTTATGTAATGGATCAATCTTACAAGTGGAAAGACTATATTAATTTTGTTGAGTTTGTTTATAACAATGGGTATCAAGCATCATTGAAGATGATTCTATTTGAAGCCTTGTATGGAAAAAAATGCAGCATTCAAGTGAGTTGAATAACCCAACATATAGAGTCGTTATTGGGCTAGAATTGATAAGAGAAATGGAAGAGGAGACAGTAAAGATAAAGAATAATTTAAAGACCCCATGGGATAGGTAGAAAATCTATGTAGACAAAGGCAGAGCACACAGGAATTCAAAGTGGGAAAGCATGTGTTTTTAAAAGTAAAGGGAAAAAGGAGCTTGTTAAAAATGGGAAGTTTCCCAAAGTTGGTAGTGAGATATTGTGGACCATTTGAAGTTCTAGAGTGTGATCCAGGTTGAGGAAAAATGGGGACTTTCAGGTGGATCCAGTGTGCATCTTGGATATGAAAGTCAAAGTGCTCAGGAACCAAGCCATTGGCCTTGTAAAAGTCCAAAGGACCTGCTATGGTCCTAAAGACACCACATGGGAGCACAAGGAGGCCATGTGGGAAGAGTACCCACATCTTTTTGAAAATTCTAAGGGAATCTAAATGTACATTTGTACATAAGTGTACAAAGACTCCATTTTGGTGTAGCTAGAGTCCCTATAGCCACAATATTGAGACTTCATGTTTGGCTTGTTATGGAGCCCTGCAAGGGAAGTGGGACAACCTGAGGGACTGTGGTGTAGACAAGGGGTACACTTCCTTGGGTTGTGCAAGCTAAGGGGAATGAGAGATTATTGGTTGGAATTGCTACAAGAGTCATTAAATTGTGAAAGTATTGAGTATTGTAATGTCAAATTGTGTATGTATACTAGTACCCTTGTATGGTGATGTGCATTGAGGACAATGCAAATTGTAGGGGGAGGGGATTGTAACAGCCCATTTTTTATCCCCAATGTAGCATTGTATATTTGTATGTATTATGAATAGTTGCATGCAAAGTGATGTAATATGTAAACATTGTAAATTGTAAATAATAAAATGAAATACACCGTCAGCTATAGATGAGTAAGGACTAGAGTAATGGGGGGTTGTGATTCCATAAGAGAGGGGGATTAATCGATGTTTTGAGGGTTTTTAATATGCCTTGAGTCTTAATCAATATTCATTAATTAGTTTGTGTTGGGACAATACTTTTTGGGACCAGTTTTGGAATTGCACAGTGTGCACAAAAGAAGGAAAGGAATTTAACGCAATTTCAGGGATCAACACGTGCAAAGGAAGGAAGACAGTTGTAAGTTGTTAGGAATTTTGGTCCATCGAAAAGGGCTAACCCCTAATATAATAGTATAAATATGTAAGGGTTTTTTTTGGGATAGGGGAACATATGAGCTAAATAGTGAATGAGAATAGAATGTGAGCGAGTAAGGGGAGCTAAGTACGCACTGTATGCACGAATGTAAGAGTGAAGAGAGACAAATAGAAGGATAGGAGAATGGAAAGGGAATATTGTATGAGCGCAATGCTCATATTTTGTAAGAGATGATTATGAATAATATAAGAATTCGATCGTTGTGGATGTATCCCATCTTGGGTGAACCATGTTAAATATGGTGTCTCTGTGTTATGATGTGATTGTTCTATTTATTGCGAACATATATTGAATGTTTGGTTGCTATGAATGTTTTACATGTTATGATGATTCTACACACATGATATAATGTATAATGAACAAATGCTAATTGTAATGGTTATGATGAATGCCTCCCATCCCTTCATGACAACAGAAACCTGGTTCCTACAGTCCCCATAGATATCTTGGGTGAGATTCACCTGATTGCGGGTGATATCAAAAGGGCCAGTATCTAAGGGTTTTGTTGGTGAATAAATGTTAAACCCCGGGTCTACCCATTGCACGCAAACAAATGGTTCCATTTTCAGGACCGGGATCAGTGACTGAGGGGGATGTGGAGGCCAACTAAGGAAGAGATCAGATAGTGGTTAGAGGGAAGGAGCATAAGTTTTCCAGATATCATAATAAGAACCGACGGATCAGTTCAAAGCAGTGGCTACAAAGGTATGTATTTACAGACTTACATGAGATTTTCTTTGTTGATTTCTCGATAGTCTTGGTTGAGTGGTTACAGAGGTTAGTTGAAAATAAAGGAACATTCCATGCTATTATTCCGAGGAGTTGGACCTCTGAGTTGATCCGACAAGTTAATACTATAAGTAATCGAATCTCACACTCAGTTGATTTCTGGTTGGATAGTGTATTAGGGGGTTATGTTACTAAGTTTGTTATAGATTGTACCCAGTCATATAGTGTTTCCGAAAGAGAGTTCTTTAAAGGTACGTGTAGAAGATATTTGAAATTACTGTCTACTTGGATCAATATGTTGTTGCTTGATAAAGGAGTTATGAAGATGGAATCTAATTTCATAGAAGCTAGGCGCCTTTGCGCACATAGGGGGATTGGGGGATGACCAGGGGATGGTATGAGTGTATTAAGAATAGGGATGCAAGAAAGAATGAATAAGGAACAAATGGAATAAGAATTCCAAGAGAAGAAGAATGTGCGACGGAAGAAGATATCGGAGTATTGCGTAGTGGAAAAAATTTTGGTATAGTGGGAAAAGGATTGTGGCTGAGAGATAAGAGAAACACAGTGAGGTTGAGGAAAGAGATATTGGTGTATTACTCCATATCAAATGAATACCTCACATAGAGGAAAAGGAAGAATATTGTCAGCTTAGTCCAGCAAGACAAGATCCATCACATCCCAGTAGCCCGACTCATGCCAGACTCTGTGTCAAACCCATGACACCGTGTGCCTCTCTGAGATCTGAAAATTTGTCGTGAACACTTGTATTTAGTGAGGGAATCAAGGATAGCCGTAAATATAGTCAGAGTAGTGGAAGTAGTGCGACAACCCAGAATTAGTTGGTGACACCGACAAAGAATACTAAACAGTATATAATGGCGGGGGTAGATCCCATTTTGAGAATGTGTGTCTTTCGTGAAGCAGGGACGGAAGATCCATAACAACACTTGTTTTTCTATAAAGAAATATGGACCATGAAGAACATCCAGGATGGCGATGCAAAGATCGTGCAGTTAGTGACGACACTTAGAGACCGTGTGTTACTATGGTATATGAAGTATCAGTCCACTATGCCTGTGGGACAAGCTAGAATGTTTGCAGACATCAGGAAAGCCTTTTTAAAAAAAATTCAAAATCCAAAGTCTTAGTCGCAATGTATTACAGAACTAAAAGAGATTAAGCAGTTACAGAATGAATCAGTATGGGATTTTGACCAGATATTCAAGATATTGATGGATCGATTAACCTTCTAGATTCAGGATGAGCAGCATAGGGAATGGTTTATTGCGGGATTGTTACCACATATACGATTCCCCTTGATGCGAAATAAGATTATGTCATGGTCTGAAGCACTAGAGATCACCATTAAACTGGAAGCATCCACTATAGGAGAAAACGGTGCAGGGATGACTCAGGTTCAATCGTAGTTAGCAGCATTGACAATTCTATTGCAGAAGTTGTCTAAAGGGAAGGAAAAACATGAAGAAGTATGGTGTACCACATGTATATAGGAAGGTCATCATAAGAACAAGTGTCCATCCTTTAAAGAATATTTGTCTATAGGAGCCACAAACCCCTTAGCACCAGGAGGAGGAGTATATTGTGACATATGTAGAACAATGGGTTATCATCCAACCACCTTTTATTTGATGTAGAAGCATCAGAGCACTACCAAGAAATTATTTTGTAATTTTTGTAAGTCGGTAGGACATGACGAAAAGGAATGTCCTGCACTATGTCTCATGAGAGAATGCACCATGGATGCATACAAAGTTTAAGCAGAAGAAGAAATGGAAGGAGGGGTACCGCAATATATTACTCTGAGAGGATACAATCAAGGAGGAAGAGGAGGATTTGATGCAAGAGCATCTCCAGCAAAGAAATCGAGCAAAAGTGGAGGACAGTTGGATATGCACCAACACGTATTTTGGAGATATTTTGAATTTGAAAATATGAGACATTAATGTAATATCTAGAAGGGATATGTTTGCATTTATGGTTTGGAGATTGTAACGCATATCTTGAGCATTTATCTCTTCTGTTTTTTGGAGGAAATTAATGTAATAAATGTAAAGTAGTTGTAGGATTTTATTTCGATTAGATAGCTTAGAGTTGTAGGAGGGAAAACTCTAGAAATCTCCCTCGTATGTATTATATTGTATCATTATTCTCAATTAGAAAAAAAGTAAGAGTTGTAGAGCAAGAGAGTAGGAGAGTAGAGAAGAACAGATACTATAGAATTTGTATAAGTAGACAGTTGTTGCTATAGAACCCATGTACAGGAATGCTTGAGTTAATATAAGAATGCTTTGACTCAATATCATGGTGTTGTGATGAATATTGTTTGCATCTATTGAATGGTATTTTTACAGTTTGCTTATATGCCCTGTTATGCATTTGTTTCAATGTTGTGTATGTGTATGATTTCATGTTGAATGTATGAAGTCTATAATAGGGAGAGTATGAGTTTCAATTGTTTCTCTTCATGATATTTCCTGCAAGGAGTGCAGTAAAAGTCCACAAGGAGTGCGTCGACAAGTTCTGAGTTTTACCTCAAAAAAACTCAAGAGAGATAGCATTGTTCTCATACCAGCAGAAGTGCAAGCAAATCACAGAGCCATGCAAGGTGTGCATAGGAAGGTTGAAGTCTTAGACTTTTCCAATCCAGTGAGTGGTTGAAGAACTTTTGTCGCAAGGGGTGCGCAAAATTGGAGAATTTAGATAATCAAAGATTATCGTGAAGTCACAAGGAGTGCGGGCAGAATCCCTTGGAATCCTTGAGTTTGCAGCAAGAACCAAGCTCAGAAGGGATAGAGACTTTGAGGTTCTCAGAGGAAAGACGAGGCTGGAGTTACCTCGTAGAAATCAAGCTCAAAAGGAGACGTCAAGTTATTTGGCTAGGAGCATCAAAAGTCTAAACGGACGGTTGAAATTATCAGAGGGAGAACTACCACTTTTCCCTAGGCCATTGGATCCAGTGGATCAATGAAGAAGTTAAGTCTGAGTGTCTTTCAACACCCACAAGCTCAGGAGGAATAGTTACCATTAGATTTGGATCAACGAGAGCTGTTGATCTTGTGGTTTTGAGTTTCAGTATTTCAGGAATCGGAGTGTGGAGAAAGTTGTGACTTGGAGATCTTGAGTTGTGAAATCTCGATAAGCGAAATCTTGACGCCATATAGACCGTCAGATCGAGGAGGAATCAAGACCATCGATCCGTAGCAAAGAAGTCACAAGTTTCCACTTTGGGAGAAATGACAGGAGCCGCATCATGAACTCATGAGTCGTGAAATCCCAACGTGCTCGGAGGTGGACCCCAGGACGTGACTGAGGTCGCATGGTTAAGGCATAAGGGAGGAATTAAAGAACTGTTATCCCATTTCAGGGTTTTGGGAGTCAAAGGATTCAGAGGGACTCATAGCAGAAATTGCGAAGTCACAAAATCCAAATACACCCTTTCGGGTAAAGGTTGTGGTCACATTGGTTGGTCACGAGGAGTGGAGGTTCGCGCCTAGTGTTTGTTCATATAGGCATAACTTCTAAGAGGGATCTGTGGATATATGTGTGAAGGATCCAGTGGGAACTAAATATCCATTCCGGCTCAAGGAAGTAGAAAGATTCAAAGACCAAGAGGTCATGCAGAACCTGCTGAGGTAGGGGTGTTGTGTCAGGTGGTATCAGAGCTAACAACTTTTGTTTTCTGTAGAGGGAATACAGGGAATAGTTGTAATTTGAATTTGCATGGAACAGATTGAAACAATGCTGCTAAGAAGACATCAAGAAAGACCCATGCCCAATCCAACCATGGAAAGGGAAATGAGAGAACTTCATGCTCGATTAGATGCTATGGAGACAACACAGAGACGAATAGCTGATACTAGAGATATCAGTGAGGCTGAAAGCAAAAATGAAGCTGGAGCCGAAGAAGAAGTTGTATCCGAAGATGTTGCAGAGAAACGTCTATTCAAAGTTGTTACAAGAATAGGGGCCAGAGAAAAAATGGACATCCCGATGTATGAAGGCAACTTAGACGTTGAGGAGATGCTAGATTGGTTTAGAGCTCTGGATAAATAATTTCACTATGGGGATATCGAAGAAGATAAGAAAGTAAAACATGTTGTCACTAGAATGAAAGGGCATGCAGCACTATGGTGGGATGAACTGCAGGTTGACAGGTGTTGCAAGGGAAAACAAAGAATCAAAAGCTAGGATAGGATGGTCACAAAGATGAAAGCCAATTTTATACCTAGAGATTACCAAATTAATCTGTTTCGAAAAATGCAGAATTTGAGATAGAAAGGGATGACAGTGAAGGAATACACTGAGGAATTTTACAGACTAAACATCATAGCTAGTTGTCATGAGAGTGATGATGAAAATTTTTCCAGATACATGAATGGATTGAGATATGAAATTCAAGATGAGATGGGCATGGTGACAATCATAAATGTGAAATATTCTTATCAAATTGCTTCAAAGGAGGAAGTAAAATTGGTCTGAAAGCAAGGTCAAAGGGGCAGAGGTAGAAGTCAAAGCAGAGGCAAAGAAATTGCCCGGGACAAAGTACAAAATCCCAAGGATGAAGAAAAGAAACCTCATAATCACCCAGAAAGGGGAGGAAGCTCACAAGGAGGACAGTATGCCGATGGGAGCACTTTTCCTCAAGCCAGAGGAAGAGGAAGAGGTAGTGGTGGTGAAATAAAGTGTTTTGTCTATGGAAAGATAGGACACAAATCTTTTGAATGTCCCGATAGAAAAAGGGATGGAGGAGACAAAGCTCACATTTCAGAAGTGCAAAGGTGAAATGTTCAGGAAGAAGATGCAAAAGGAGGAAGATCCTTAATGATGAGGAAAATTCTATTGAAGCCAAAGAAAGAGATGGAAAATCCAGTCCAGAGGAACAGTTTGTTCAAAACTGCTTGCAAGACCAAGGATAGGGTATGCAAGGTGATCATTGATAGTGGAAGCACAGATAATCTAGTATCCATGGAAATGGTGGAGAAGCTGGAATTGGAAACAATTGCACATCCGAGCCCATACAAGGTTTCATGGTTGCAAAAAGGACATCAAGTAACAGTCACTAAACAATGTTTAGTTGAATTTGAGATAAGGGGATATAGAGATGAGATCTTATGTGATGTTATTCCCATGGATGTTTGTCATCTTTTGTTGGGGATACCATGGAAATATGACATAAATGTTGTTCATGACAGAAGAAAGAAAACATACACCTTGGAGAAGAATGGTAGGACGCATATGTTGTTGTCAATTGAAGACAAGAAGGTGAAAGAAGAAACAAGCAATACTATACTTCTCATGTATGGGAAGGAACTTCTGGATGAAGTCAAGAAATAAGAAGACATGTAGTTTGTTGTGGTGAGAAAACCTAGAGTCATCTTGACAAGTACTTCGATAGATGATCTATCTGAGGAAATTTAGGAAATGATGGAGAATTTCACTGATACAATGGTGGATGATTTACCTTGTTCATTGCCACCCATCAGAAGTATAAGCCATAAAATTGACCTTATACCAGGAGAAAGTTTACCAAACAAAGTAGCGTACAGACTGACACCACAGGAGAATGAAGAAGTCAAGAAGCAAGTCCAAGATTTGATGGAAAAAGGGTTGATTAGGGAAAGCTTGAGTCCATGCGTTGTACCAACAGTGTTAATTCCAAAAAAGGATGGTGGATGGAGAATGTGTACAGACTCGAGGGCTATAAACAAAATCACCATCAGGAATATATTTCCTTTACCGAGGATGGATGACTTGATGGATTGCTTGAGTGGAGCAATGTTTTTTTCAAAAATTGATTTGAAGAGTGGATATCATCAGATTAAAATGAGGGAAGGTGATGAATGGAAAAAAACATTCAAGACAAATGAAGGACTGTATGAATGGCTTGTCATGCCGTTTGGTTTGACAAATGCACCAAGTAATTTTAAGATATTAATGAATGAAGTCTTGAAATATTTCATTGGGAAATTTGTAATTGTGTATCTTGATGATATACTGATCTTCAGTAAGACTGAAGAAGAGCATTTGAGACACCTAACTCTAGTTATGAGGAGGTTGTAGCAAGAGAAGGTGTTGATAAATCTGAAGAATTCATCTTTCATGAAGAAAGAGATTATTTATTTAGGTTTTGTGATCTCTTCGAATGGGTTGAAGATGGATCGTGAAAAGGTAAAAGCAATCAAAGAATGGTCATCGTCGAGGAATATCTTTGAAGTCAAAAGCTTCCATGGATTAGCCACTTTTTATAGGAATTTCATCAGACATTTTAGTGGAATTTCTGCATCAATGATGGACACAGTCAAAAAAAGGCATAAATCTTTTCATTGGACAGAGGAAGTAGAGAAAAGTTTCAAGTTGTTAAAGGAGAAGATAACTGGACAACTAGTTCTAGTTCTGCTATATTTCAGTAAGACATTTCAAGTGAGATTTGATGCATGTGGATTTGCGATTGGAGCAGTCTTAAGTCAAGACAATAGACCAGTTTCATACTTCAGTGAGAAGCTGAATGATGGCAAGAGGAATTATTCCACGTATGATAAGGAGTTCTATGCAATCATACAAGCGCTGAAGAAATGGAGGCACTACTTGGTTCTGAAAGAGTTCATTTTGTATAGAGACAACCATGCTTTACAATTTGTAGCTAGATAGGAGAAACTGAACCAGAAGCATGCAAAATGGATTGAATTTATGCAAACTTTACTTTTGTTATAAAGCACATTTCTGGAACTGCTAATAAGGTTGTTCATGCATTGAGAAGGAAATGTTTGATTCTGCAGAAGTTTCATGTGAAGACCTTAGGTTTTGATAGCCTTAAGGATATGTACAGAGATGATTTAGATTTCAAGGATGCTTATGAGGCATGTGAAAATCCTGTTCTGAGAGACAGAAGCCAATGGGTTGAATATTGATCCAGGATGGATTATTATTCAAAGGAAATCAGTTGCGTATCCCGAAGAGTTCTATGAGAGAAAATCTTCTAAAATAAAAGCATAGTGGAGGATTGGTTGGACATTTCGGCCATGAAAAAACATTTTCTCAACTGAAAATTTTGTATTATTGGCTAGGGATGAGGACAAATGTCAAGAAATTCATGAACAAATGTAGAATTTTCCAGCACACAAAGGGGAGAAGACAAAATACCTGATTGTATCAACCATTGTCAGTACCAGAAAGGCCATGGGACGTGGTAAGCATGGATTTTGTGTTAGGACTGTCAAGGAAATAGAGAGGTTGTGATTCCATATTTGTGGTAGTCGACAGATTCTCAAAAATGGCACATTTTATTCCATGTCAAAAAACCAGTGATGCAACACACATTGCAAATATGTTTTTCAAAGAAGTTGTTTGACTTCATGGTTTTCCCAAGAGTAGTGTTTCAGATCGAGACACCAAATTTGTTGGTCATTTCTGGAGGACACTATGGAAAAATATAGGGACAAATTTATATTTTAGCTCAGCATATCACCCTCAGACAGATCGACAGACTGAGGTAGTAAATTGAAGTTTGGGAGATTTGTTGAGGAGTTTGGTAGCTGAACATCATAGTTAGTGGGATCAAATTCTGCTGCAAGAGGAATTTGCATATAACGACTCACCTAACAGAAGTACAGGACAGAGCCCATTCCAGATAATGTATGGAATGTAGCCAAGGGGAGTATCTGAGTTGAGAGACTTAGAGCAGAATGAATTCAAAAGTGTTGGAGCGGAAGATTTTGCAGCAAAGATGTAGGAGCTCCACAGTAAGATTAAAGAGTGATTGCAAAGTTCCAACCAGGAATATAAGTGTAGAGAAAATCAGCACATGAGAGAGATTCAGTTCGAAGTGGGAGATTTGGTCTTAGTGCATATAAGAAAAGAGAGATTCCCAAGGGGAACATATAATAAGTTGAAAATGAAAAAGATAGGATCGTGTAAGATTCTGAGAAAAATTGAGGGAAATGCTTATGAGATATAATTGCCAGATGATGTGGACATATCACCCATATTCAATGTAAGAGACCTATATCCTTACAGATCAGATGAAGAAGATGGGGAAGAGAATCGAAAGGAAGTTCAGTGGGTCAAATAGATGCCTATAGCTGAAAAGTCACAGATGGAAAAGATCATTGATTAGAGAGTTAGCAATAAGACCCAGAGAAAGACATCTTTTGAGTATTTGGTAAAGTGGAAGGGACACCCAATTGAATATGCCAGTTGGGAAAGCAAAGCGGAGATCCAGAAACATGGACAGACAGTGCAGGAGCTCATGAACATGAGTTCATGAATTTTTTTCAGCCAGAGGAATATGATGCAGGAGCATCGCCAGCAAAGAAAGCGAGCGAAAGAGGAGGACAACTGGATATGCACCAACATGTATTTTGGAAATATTTTTAATTTGAAAATATGAGACATTAATGTAATATCTGGAAGGGACATGTTTGCATTTATGGTTTGGAGATTGTAATGTAGATCTTGAGTATTGCTCTCATCTATTTGTTGGAGGCAATTAATGTAATAAATGTAAAGTAGTTGTAGGCCTTTATTTCGATTAGATAGCTTAGATATGTAGGAGGGAAAAATCTAGAAATCTCCCTCATATGTATTTTATTGTATCATTATTCTCAATTAGAAAAAAAGTAAGAGATGTAGAGCAAGAGAGTAGGAGAGCAGAGAAAAACAGATACTGTAGAAGTTGTATAAGCAGATAGTTGTTGTTATAGAACCCATGTACATGAACACTTGAGTTAATATAATAATGCTTTGACTCAATCTCATGGTGTTGTGATGAATATTTTTTTCATATATTGAATGTTATGTTTACAGTTTGCTTATATGATCTGTTATGCATTTGTTTCAATGATGTATATGTGTATGATTTCATGTTGAATGTATGAAGTCTATAAGAGGGAGAGTATGAGTTTCAATTGTTTATCTTCTTGAGAGTTCCTGCAAGGAGTGCAGTGAAAGTCCACAAGGAGTGCACCAACAAGTTTTGAGTTTTACCTTAGAAAAACTCAGGAGAGATAGCTTTGTTCTCATACCAACAGAAGTGCAAGCATAGCACGAAGTTGTGCAAGGTGTGTGCAGGCAGGTTGAAGTCTTAGACTTTTCCAACCCAATGAGTGGTTGAAGAATTTATGTCGCAAGGGGTGCGCAGAATTGGAGAATTTAGATAATCAAAGATTATCGTGAAGCCGCAAGGAGTGTGGGAAGAATCCCTTGGAATCCTTGAGTTTGCATTAAGAACCAAGCTCAGGAGGGATAGAGACTTCAAATCGTTTGAAGGAAAGACGAGTCTGGAGTTACCTCACAGAAATCAAGCTCAGAAGGAGACGTCGAGTTATTTGGCTAGGAGCGTCAAAAGTCTGAATGGGCGGTTGAAATTCTCAGAGGGAGAACTACCGATTTTCTATGGGACGTTGGATCTAGTGGATCGACGAAGAAGTTAAGGCCGAGTGTCTTTCAACACTTGCAAGCTCAGGAGGAATAGTTACCGTTAGATCTGGATCAATGAGAGCCATTGATCTTGCGGTTTTGAGTTTCGTCATTTCAGGAATTGGAGTGTGGAGAAAGTCGTGACTTGGAGATCTTGACTTGAGAAATCCTGATATGTGAAATCTCGACACCATCTGGACCATCAGATCGAGGATGAATTAGGACCATCGATCCGTTGCAAGGAATTCGCAAGTTCAAACTTTGGGAGAAAGGACAGGAGTTGCATCGCGAACTCATGAGTCACGAAATCCCAACGCGCTCAGAGGTGGATCCCAAGATGTGACTGAGGTCACATGGTTAAGGCATAAGGGAGGAATTAAAGAATCGTTAGCCCATTTCAAGGTTTTGGTAGTTAAAGGAGTCAGAGGGACTCACAAAAAAATTTGTGAAGTTGCAAAATCCAAAAACACCCTTTCGGGTAAAGGTTGTGGTCACACTGGTTGGTCACGAGGAGTGGAGGTTTGCGCCTAGTTTTTGTTCATTCAGGCGTAACTTCTAAGAGGGACTTGTGAATATATGTGTGGAGGTTCTAGTGGGAACTAAATATCCATTCTAGCTCAAGTAAGTAGAAATATCCAAAGACCGAGAGGTCACGCAGAACCTGTTGAGGTAGGGGTGTTGCGTCAGGATTCAAAGGTAGAGGAAGATGAGGATTCGACAAAGGAAGAGGAATGATTATATGTTATAATTGTAACCATATTGGGAATTTAGCATGAGATTGTTAGAATCCTTATACACCATGCACATGCTGTAGATAGTTGGATCATGCGATGGAATATTTTCCATAGTTGATCACGAAGTGGCAAGAAAATAGGAACCAGAATGTTCAAATGATAATGGCGGAAGCGTATGACAAGCGACCAAGGGTAGCAGTAGGTATGAGTGGAGGAGAAAGAACAGGGGCTAATGTGATGAAACAAGGAATTCAAACTGACTAGTGGGTTAGGAAAGCAGTAGAACCTCTTATGTTGTTCGATCCTTGGAAAGAGAGAGACACATACAAGCAAGCAAGGAAGGATCTATTAGAAACAGAATGGGTAGCATCAACTTTGCAACCTATATATGACATGCTGTTATCCACATTTTTGGGAATTTATCCTAAAACACATGCCTCCAACCTATGACCACTCGATGACAGAAAGGACAATTGAGAAGGTAAGTACTCTAAAAAGTTTCTTAAAGAGTTGTTTATAACTAATGAAGGATGAAACTGCATTGAACACACTACATAGGATGATCGACCAGTGCACATAATATTAAAAATAAACTAGTGCACAATGAGCATTTAATGAAGTACAGTGCAAGAAAAGGATGAATAGGGAATTTTGAATTAATGTGTAGGTAGGAGACTTTTATACAGATAATATCATCTTGGATATGGGATCTAATGTGAACGTCATTCCAAAGATGTCAAGGGAAATGATGGGAAAACCAAAGTTGATCTGGTCACCAATTTAGTTGAGGCTAGCAAATCAACACAATATTGTCCTGATTGGAAAGCTGATAGGGTTGAATGTTAACATCGATGGGGTGTGCAACACATCAAATTTTGAATTAATCGAGATAGTGGATGGTAGAAAACCTTATCCATCTTTGTTTGGAATCAATTGGGATTTTGATCACTAGACCAATATTGATATGAAAAAGAGGCAAATGATATTTGAAGTATAATACTTGAGAGTTATTGTGCCATTGGATCCTAGGAAAGTAAGATGATATGTGGAACTAGCAAGGGGAAAAGAATTTGATAACCTTTAAAATATAATTGCGTGGATGGATGACTATATTAATCCTACTATTGAAGGTGTACTTAGTTGGAGAAGTATCAGTTCTTGTGCGTCGGATTCAAAAGAAGCCCTGGAACATTGACAACAGAGGCTACATGAGGTATCTACAAGGAGATGTGCTCGTATTACCTGCACATTGCATTGGATTGGAGCTGAGGTATGTGATCCCCCGGAGCATGATGGACTAACAGATGTAGATATTTTTGTAAGAATTTGAATTGTAGATACCAGATCAACAAAGATTGCTAGATTTAGATATTTCACTGAGAGCGAGTCATGCAAGATGGTGGGTTGCGCATAAGGATAGAATAGAGAATTGGCAGCAATGCAAAAGGTTGTTACTGGTCAGGTTCATAACAGAAATTGAATATCTCGTGCAGAAGTATAGCACTATGACATGGACCTCAGTAACTAAGTAGGAATGGATGCACTTCTTTGTACACACCTTGGATACAATCCCGAAGAACTGGGACTTAGAACTAGAAGTATGCAGAGGAACAACAGATTGGGAATACTTGACTCACAAAATTAAGGTAAATTTCAAGTTTGAAGACGATACCCCTTAAGTAGACACAACTCTTTAGATTATCAAGACCAAGATATTTACACCCTCAGAAGATTTGAAGATACCAATATCCTTATGTAGTGCACCCAGATATTTTGCAATTTTTCAAGAGGTTTTGGAATGCTATAATGTTGTTGGAGAAGACCAGGAGGAAGAAGACTCGAGAAATTTGCAAATACCAAAAACTGAAGGAGAGCATATAGTAGAGGGTCATGAGCATGAATCTACAGAGTATGTGAATCCATTGAAAACACACAAGGTGAATATTGGTACAAAGGATAATCCCAAGTTCGCAAACATTGGAGATTACTGGAATGAAGAAATTGTCGAGAACATTATTGATTTATTGTGCAAATACCAGGACCTTTTTTCGACTACATTCTCAGATATGAAATGGATTGTTGGGGGACTAGGGGATATGAATATTCCTTTGAAGTCGGATGCCAAGCTAGTGAAGCAAAGACCATACCGATTGAACCCAGTATATAAGAAAAAAGTGAAAGTAGAAATAGATAGGATGTTGGAAGCTGAGATTATTTAACCTGTCACAAAGTCTTTATGGATCAGCCCAATGGTGATTCAGGACAAGAAAATAGGTGGAATCATAATTTGTGTGGATTTGCAAAAATTGAATGATGCTTTCTTACATGCCATGTTTCCTACTTCGTTTACAGATGAAGTTTTGGAGAATGTAGGAGGACAAGAAGATTACTCATTCACTGATGGGATTCTCTGAGCATCACCATATTAAGATTACATAGGAAGATTGGAATAAGACAACATTTTCGACTGAATGGGGATGTTATCAATATGTAGTCATGCATTTTGGGTTGAAAAATGTGCCAACAGTATTTTCCCAAGTTGTCGTCGCATCTTTTAAAGAATTTATTCATAAGTTTTTGGAAGTATATTTGGATGATTGGATAGTGTTTTGTTTGTTGAAAGACCATGTTGAAACTCTGCACTTGATTTTGGATAGATATAGACAGTTCCATATTTATTTGAACTTGAAGAAGTGCATTTTTTGTGCACTGTTTGGTATCTTGTTGGGTCATGTAGTATGTAAACAAGGTATTTTGGTTGATCCTACGAAGATTGTTGTTATCTTGATTTACCACCACCTACTTCAGTGCAACAACTACGAGAAACATTGGGTCATATGGGTTACTACAAAAATTTTATTAGAGGATATGCACAAATCACAGCCTCGTTGGAAAAATTGTTGAAGAAGGAGGTGATTGTTCAATGGAATGAGGAATGTCAGCAAAGTTTGGATACCTTGAAGAAGAAATGGGTTACCATGTTGATTTTAGTATTTCCATACTAGAAGAAATAATTCCATGTCCACATAGATGCATTATCTATATGTTAGGCGTATTTCTAGATCATCCAGGGCAAGGAGGTTTAGACCATCCCATTGCATTTTCTAGCAAAATGTTTTGAACTACTGAACAAAATTACACTACTATAAATCATGAAGGACTGGAAATGGTGTATGCACTACAAAATTTTAGGCATTATCTACTAGGGTCACATTTTAATATGTACACAGATCAGTATGCATTGAGATACTTAGTCAATAAGCCAGTGTTGAGGGGGAAGATATGTGGATGGCTATTACTATTTTGAGAGTATGACTTTGAAGTGATTGTGAAACCAGGAAAATTAAACTTAGGACTTGATCATTTGTCAAGCATACTAACAGGGGAAGATGCAGGAAATTTGGATGACAATCTACCATACATGCACTTTTTTGCAGTACAAATGGTCGATGATTACTTCACATATATTGTAAAGTTCCTGACCACAAGAGTAGCCCTACCTAAATTTACAACTATGCTAAAGAAGTAGTTAGTAGTAAAGGCATCAAATTATCAACTTATAGCATGGAATTTGTATAAGTTAGGCATAGATGGTATGCTTCGACGATGTTTATTGGAGCACAAAATTCCTATGATATTATTAGAGGCACATGAAGGAGTTGCGAGAGGAAATTATGCAAGTAAATCGATGGCTCAGAAGATTTTGCACGTAAGCTTTTGGTGGCCCACCCTTCATAAGGATGCTAAGGATTTCTGTCATACCTGTGATGTCTGTCAAAGAGTTGGAAAGCCATCCAAAAGAGATGATATGTCTTTAATACCACAAGTTACATTGCAGCCTTTTGATAAATTGGTAGTTGATTTAATTAGATTGATCAACCCACTAGCAAAAAGTTCAGGATCAAGATATATAATCACTGTGACAGATTATTTGACCCGATAGGCTAAAGTAGAACCTGTCAGAGATTGTAGCACCAAGAATGTTGCGTGATTTCTCTTTGATAATGTTGTTACAAGGTTTGGATGTCCGAGAATCCTTATGAGTGATCAAGGGACCCATTTCTTGAACAAAAGGATTGTTTCTTTGACAAAATAATTTCATATTCACCACCAAAAGAGTACACCTTATCACCCTCAGGAGAATGGAACAGTGGAAGCGTTTAACAAGATCCTGGAGCATGCACTGACAAAGATATGTAATGTAAATCGAGATGATTGGGATTTGAGGATTCCTATAGTACTATGGGCATATCATACTACATGTAAGAAGCTCACAGGACAAACACCATTTCGATTAGTATATGTCCAGGAAGCATTTATGCCCATGTAATTCATTGTATTGAGTCTGTGTATTATCGCATTGACAAAGCTCACATATTTTGGCACAGTAGAGAAAAGACTGTAAGAGTTAGTGCAACTGGAGGAAGATCGCTTCATCGTAGGATTTCATTAGAAACTTCAGAAATCACGTGAAAATTCATGGCATGACATACATATTAAACATAAGAAGTTCTATATGGGAGACTTAGCTTTACTCTATAACATTTTTTTGCAACACCCTGGAAAGTTCCAAATGTATTTGTTGGGTCTGTATGTGATAAGATTTGTCACAGAAGTAAGTGTTGTTTAGTTGAATAAATTGAATGGGGAGACCATGGAAGGGCTCATAAACTATATTCAATTGAAACTGTATAGGGACAGTCATGCTTCCGCGCACTAACCTGACTGCGCGGTATGTGTACGATAGTATTTGTATTATATTGTATTATAGAGGAAAAGAAAAGGAAATAAAAGAGCTTCAGTAAAGACATAATAATCATTTGAAGAGATAAAGTTCTAAATCGAACATTGTTCAAAGAGTCAAAGATGAATAAGAAAATGTCCCAGAAAGGAAGGAAAATTGAACTACACATAGAAAGGCGAATTGAAGAACCAAGATAAAGACCTGCACAGAATACGAAAAAGACATTAAAGAGAAAACATCATGGCAAGACGATGGGAATGCATAATTATAAATGAAAAGTGGCGATGAATATCTTGACAGGATGGAAAATCTAGACCATGATCCATCGAAATATACGAATTTAATGCAGAATATGGAAGGAATTGAATGTGAATACAATTGTATGGGACTGATACTTTTTGGTGCAAAGAGAAAGATAACAACTAAAAACAACCTACAAAAGCATAATGGGGGGCAATGAGTAAGGTTTATTGTTGCTTGACATTTGTAAAGAATAGAGAGCCAAAGAAGAGCCAGAGCTTACGAAAGAGAGATCCAAGTGCGTTGCAGACCAAATCAAAGTACAGAAAGTCATGGCACCACAAAAGACAGAAGATTCCACATCATGAATGAAGAAACTATGCACTAAGCAGGCAGAAGTGCTAGTGCAGGAAGAAATCCTGAGAGCGGAAGCAACAGATCCGAGCTTGGAAAACTTTCCTAGAGCATATGTGCCACCTAGAAAGCCTACAACCAAGCAAGTCAAACTAGAAACAGGTGAAGTATGACCTTGTGATACTGATGATTCCACATGGGGTCATTGCCGAAGGAATATATATTGGGCATCGTAGGAAGCCTAAGGTTTTTAGACCATGACCTGACAGATCCAAATAATTTTCTAGAATTAGCACCAGAGAATTACCTGTGCACATCATCCATCCCAGATTCACTTATAATCACAATCAATATACAAGAATGGGCCATAGGACTGCAAAGAACATGAATACTGAACCTATTGGAGATCCTGCATTTTGGAAGAAGTGTAGAGATCAACATCTGCGTTAAGTTATTTTTAAGTTGTGTCCATGAAGGATTTCTATGGTTGGATAGGGCAGTGTCAATTGACACATAATTGATTGTGTGGATTACAGGATTACCATCAGCAGGGGAAGACCCTCTACCATTGTTCATAGACAAGACACGAGAAAAGTCATTACTAGAAAGAATGAAGGAAAATATGGCACACGGAGAGGAACACGTGGAGTAGACATCATGAGTATCAACGATGATATGGTAAGATTTTCGACGTAGGTGCTAGCTTGCAAATTACTTAGGAAATATCGCAAAGATCATGTGCCAACATGAGTCATAGTAGTAACGAACAAGGGAGTAGTAGGAGTACATATGGACTAGGAAACATTCGTGTTGAACCATTTATTAACATACTGCAGGGAAGCACAGGAGAAAGGAACGAAGTTCCATTATTCTTGGTTATTAGTCTTAATTTCTTTAGTTACTTGGAGGGAACCAGAAGAGACATAGTTCTTGGAAGGTAAGAATAAACCATACTTGGCAACAATGTATGTTTCATTGTAGCATACCATGCATAAGAAAAGACAAATGGACAACAACATCACCTTCTATGTCTACAACGAGAAAATCGAACAATGCATTGAGGATACACCACACATTAAACCGCATATAGTGGAAGCATATAAAAATATTGCACAATTCAAGGCAAGCTGACACCATATGTATGTTCAAGAAAAAGGGATCTGGATCAACAATAGTTTCCGACCCACTATAGGTTGACAGAACAAGACATCAGCTAGATAGTAAACGACTAGGATGCAGAATGGAAAACCCCCTATGACAGAAACAACGTAGAAGGAGACATAGGAACTAAAAAATGATTAAGAAGAAGAAGAACAGGAATAAGGAGAACAAGGGAATGGTGAAGGTGACACATAGGAAATAACACCGCCTGTAGGAGAAAAGAGCATCTGAAGGAGCAATCAATGCACAAGAATAAGAAGAGGAAAGCCTTCAAGAAAGTATCCATCCAAGCCTTGACTAAGGATGAATTAAAGAAAATCTGAGATCAAGTGAAGGAAGTAATGGAAGAAAAATTTATGCAAGCTGCGCAAAAATAAGAGGAAATGCACTCGAACATGTAGGCACAGATAGTCACACTGTGTTAGATTTTGGAATCAACCAGGATAGTGTTGGTTCAAACAATAGAACAAGAACAAACCAAGAGCACGACAAAGATGAAAGAGTCACAACTGACAACATCGCAACCACCATCAGCTTCATCAGAGCGTTAGATAATGAAGATATCAGCAGGGGCTATAGAGTTCCGCACGAAAAAGATGCAAGAGAGAGTGCAATCATTAAGTCATATTGACTTAGTGTTGTCTCAATTACCCATGAACGTGTTACACAACTTGCATACAAGTGTCACACAAGAAATTTAGTTTTTCACAGAGTCGACTTCTACAAAGTTGGCCAAAGTGAATGAGGACAATGCAACACTACACATAGAATACAACAAACTAGTGCAATAACAAGACAAGTCTATGCAGAGACAAGTGAGGTTGCACCATGCAGTACAGGAAGTATAAAACAACATACTGAAAGTATACATGGAATCATATGCCCCATTGGAAGAGAAAGTGATGAATATCAGTGAATCCATTCATGGTTTTTGCGTGAAGATTGTTGACTTGGAATCTCACACTATGCCAAGTTCTCCACCAGAAGAAAGAGAGAAAAGGGAGAAAACAACCATGACCACTTTGGAGAGAATTAAGAGCTTGGAGGAAGAATGTGTGAAGCTGCATGAAGAAAGCACACAAGTATGGACTCATTTTCTAGAGAATGCAGAGCTAAAAACATTAGACCATAGATTACAGACTACACAAGAGAAGGCACAAAAGATCAAAGACACAATGAGCACTCTACGACCTCCAAAGTGAATGGAATCCATAGTGGAGAATAGGTAGATACACCAAGAGATAAACCAAATCATATCTTAACAACATACTCTTTCACATAATCTCGAGTCGCTATAGGAGGAAGCGTTCAAGGTGACAGAAGAACTTGCAGAAATGCAAGGCATGGTTTTCAAGCAACACAAGATAGTGCAAAAAAAATGAAGACCCCTATTAGTGCACAAAAAACAGAGGGGATTTTAACACAGGAAGCACAAGTAAAGGAAAAGGTTGCAACCACAAAAGAAACTTTTAAGAATTTCATTGTGACATTGAAGGGAGCGCAGCAGAAGGCCTAAGTGGATCGAGATGAGACACGGGTGAGTGTTGGGGGCCTATTGGGACAAGACTTTTTGGGACCAGTTTTGGGAACCGCACAGTGCATGAAAAAGAAGGAAAGAAAGTTGGTGCAATTTTAGGGATCATTTCTCACAAAGGAAGGGAGACAATTGTAAGTCGTTAAGCATTTTGGTCCATCGAAAAGGGCTAAGCCCTAATGTAATAGTATAAATGTGTAAAGTTTTTTTTTGGGATAGGGTAACATATAAGATAAATAGTGAAAGAGAATAGCATGTGAGCGAGTAAGGAGAGATAAGTACACAATGTATGCACGAATGTAAGAGTGAAGAGAGACATATAGAAGGATAGAAGAATGGAAAGGGCATAATGTATGAGTGCAATGTGCATATTTTGTAAGAGGTGATTATGAATAATATAAGTTGGTCGTTTTGGACATAGCCCATATTGGGTGAACCATGTTAAATATGGTGTCTATGTTTCATGATGTGATTGTTTTGTTTATTGCGCACATATATTGAATGCTTGGTTGCTATGAATGTTTTATGTTATGATGATTATGCACACATCATATGACGTATAATGAACAAATGTTGAGTGTAATGGTTATGATGAATGCCTCTCATCCCTTCATGACTACAGAAACTTAGTTCCTTCAGTCCCCATAGATACCTCAGGTGAGACTTCACCTGCTTGTGGGTGATACTAAAAGGGTCGGTATCTGAGGGTTTTGTTGGTGAATTAATTTTGAACCCCGGGTCTGCCCACTATGCTCCAACAATTTGTCATTTATCCATTCATTCCTTTGACTTATTCAACACTCAATCATTGAATTCATGTAAGAGGTTGGGTGAGAAATTCATCCCACTCAATTATGACAACATGGGTTGAGAGTAATCTCCTTTGGGGGAAGATTAAGAGTCAATCAAGTATGGGAGAAGAGGAAATTTGAATAAGAAGAAGATCACTTTTTTTTCTAGAAATAGTAAGAAGTGAGGGAAAAAAGGGTTGAGTGTTTGGAAAGAGTGTCCACCCATAGTGAGTATTGAAGACAACTTGTTGAATTTGGTAATTGTGTTGAGAATGAGGTTGGTATGCCTACGAGTGATTCCTATTGAGGAAATTACCTAAGATCATTTGTAAATTTTATGTGAGCACTCTTGTTGTCGTTGGATTTCTTGGATCCCCCAATAGAGATATTCTTGGTCAGTATGTGTTGGAGCCCTAGAGGGGATGAATATTGTCTGAGGAACTATGGTGCAGAGAAGGAAATATCTACCCTTAGGTTGTGCATACTGATGAGGAAGAGAGTTGGATAGTTGGAATTTTTGTAGGAGTCATATCAATGTGTTTTAGTGGGTATTTGAGTTGTTACACTGGATTGTAGACACCAATAGGTACTAGGATCTTGTCCATCCTTGTGGACTCGTGGCTCCAGCTTAGGGGTGGCTTGTTGCAAAGAGAATTGATGCAACAAAACCTACGGTTGGGAGGAACGTCCTTCATCTCCAGCTAATTGTGTAAAACTTTTTAAAAAGATAAGTGTTTTAATCACTATGTCATTTACAATTTTAATGCTATAATAGAATGCTACATTTACTATGTATTTTGTTCTATGAATGTTATAGTGTGTGTTTAATTGTTGATGTACATGTTTAAACCATTTGCATTCATGTTTTTTATTATTCATAACAGTTGCATGAGCTTGTATGTCATGGTATATGTATTTTTCGCATTTGAATCGATATGTTAGTCGAATTTGTAGTAATGTGACCCAGCTAGGGACTTGGGTACATCACAATAATAAACAAAATTGTTTGTGTGAGTCAACTACCAACTCACTTGGCTATTTTTCACTATGGAAAAAAATAAAAAAAGTGAATGTGAGAAACCGCAAAAGGAAATATGATCGCCAATGAATTGAAGAAGATGAAGTGCAAGAGAAGGCTAGAGAGAGGATAAGACAAACATGAGAAGAATTGAGAGAACACTGAGAGAAAATGTAGGTCAATCCATTTACCAACCTTTAGTATATCTAATTGAAGATTCCTCGGGGTTTCTAGTTGAGGGAAATATCGGTAATTGTTAACCACATTACCCTAATTTGCATATCATACTCATAGTTTTGATTTATACTTTGGTTTATTATTTATATTGTGTTTTATATGTAACATATATGAACACAAAATTGACTAGACTATGCAAGGATATAATCTAATTAGCAGTAACACGACCTTGTCCCTCTTGGGCTTCAAGGATAATTGTGAATTGTAGTGATTTTGAAAGAGGTGGAAAAGTTTTAGGAAGTTTGGATAACACGAGAAGAATTTAGGGACCCGAGCCCTGATTAGATAATTGTAAAGCATGTTAGTAACATAATTAAGTTGTTTTTGAGAAAAATTTAGTTATTATAAAAGCTCAAATCTTACACTGAGTGATAAAACATAAACAAATAAAACAATCAACAAAGTTGTTGGCTTTTTGAGATGTTAAACATGCAAAGACACATGAGAATGTATCAGAAAATATTCAAAAATCATTCTCTTCATTTGGTAAATCAAGAAAACCCGATATTCAAGATGTTTGTGGGAAAATTATAATTGTCGCTTTTGCAACAAGGACTTAAAGAAGTTGAAAGGTGAGATTAATGTCAAAATTACTCCATGATTCAAGAAAAATTCTGAAGACATGCTAAATTCAATGTCCATATAGATGAAAATGATGAAGTTGCTTGTTGGGCTCTTATTTGTAGGAAAGCCTACCAAAATAGACTTCTAAAAGGCATCAAAGATAAGGTAGTAGAGTTTTGGGATAACCATTCTTGTGCTATACCAATTCTGAATCATTTTCTATGTCAACAATTATTCAAAGGTACATATGATGAGCATTATAAGCATGTTATGGAGATGAAAAAATGTAGCAAACTCGATCTCAAGATCACCATTAACATGTTTGATCATTTTCAACCATGGTATATTGTGCCCAACACATTTCATGACACTTGTTGTTGTTGATACCATGTTGAATCTAGCTCTTTTATGACACATTTGTAGATTTCTGTGAAAAGCACTAGCAAGGTGATCCTCCTCCTCCTCCCATACTGCACAATTTTGTTTCAATGATATTATACAAAAGGAATTTTGAAGATGTGTTTTTTTAGTAAAAGATGTGTAGGTGGAAAAAGATGCCTGGAGATGTTGTAATTTGTTAATGTTCCATAGGAATTTTCTTATGGATCCCACACACCTTGAATTGTTAGATATCATAGTCACATGGAGGAGATATGAATATGTTACTATGAATCTGTCATCTTCTTTGGGTGTGGCCTCTAGGAGGATTGACTTACTTAAGGACAACATTGTTATTTTATAATTCATAGTAAAGTTCCAAAACCAAATATATAAATATATCAAACACTTTCATAGGTCCATGTCGAAATCTTCCCAATTCATATAGTCTCACAAGGTATTCAAGCCAAGCACAATATTATCAATTATAGACTTCACTAAGAATTGCACATTTCTTCCTCGGAGAGAGATATATAGCAAGTATTATCATTCTAAGTAGGTATTTTTTTTAGGTATTTTATGTGTAGTTTCCACATATATATATATATATATATATATATATATATTCTATGGTATTGTGCCCTAAAATTAAAGTTTTAGTGATGGATGACTTGTATGTGCAGGTGTCTATATATATATTTATTTATTTTCTATGGTATTGTGCCCTAAAATTAAAGTTTTAGTGATGGATGACTTGTATGTGCAGGTGTCTATATTTATGCATGTCTATACAAGACATGCATAGCTGAGTGTTGATGGACAGGATAACACTCCAGAATCACACAATGTGATTAAGGAGCACAACACATTATTTGTTTAACATTGCTTTGGGTTGATCTATGAACCATTTAGAAAGAATGTTATAGCATTTACAAAGCACTAGATTTGATTTGATGGGTAAGTGGGGAAGTGCAAATCAGCATGCTATTTTTACTCATCGAGTCAAGTTCATAAGAAAATAGGGCTTGGAAAGGGTGAACACAATGGTGAGAGTGCTTGTGTGAAATGAGCAGTCGGGAGGTACCAAATGGGTCATGATGAAATCCAACTCAAATCATCTACTGAATTAGTTCACTGGTGAAAATTGCATTTAGGTCACTAAGGTCAAAAATAGGTGAGGCTAGCGTGCAGGTAAGAAACCATAGTATGAAAATTGAAGCCTAAAGTTTCAACATACTTTGAAACACATGCTTAGTAGAAAAATTGTATTTGATATTTAATATAATAGAGGCTCTTTTACAATGTTGCACTTGGCGATGTGAATAGATCCATGCCTTGGTATTGTGAAACTATAGCTAGCACAAATGAATTACACTAAGTTTAGAGTAAAGACATGTGTGACAAATTTTCGATTGAGATGAGAAAGTATGCATGCTTTTGTGGATTTTGCATTAATGCATAGGGATGTGCACTTGATTAGTTTGAAAATGATGGATATGTGAAACAATGGAAATATGTTCCTCTTAATCCAAAGGGCCCCAATCCAATTCCAACTTGGCAAGAGATGCACGTTGAAGAGGTTGTGGCTGCATTGGATCATGATTGAGTTTCTGATGTTGTTAGAGAAGGTATGTGACTTCATTGATGGGCTTGTTATAGATAAATAATGTTTTTATTTGGCCTCGTCAACTTAATGTTCAAACTTTCAAAATTGAACAAACATATATTGATTAACATTTTGACTTCTCGTTGTCAGTGATGTATTTGTTATCATTGCACCATGGGTCAATGTGGCATACCATTTGATGCAATGCACAAAAATAAAAATCAATTTTGCGCAAATGTATCAAGATGGAGATCACAAATACTAGATTGACGACATGGTTGTGATGGGTCACTTTTTTGAAAAAATGAAAAAATAGGGTGATTATATTATCTATAAATATTTTATATTTGAATATATATCTTTCCAACATAGCCATTTGGTGATAGCAGTTCATATGCAAGTCTTGGAAATCAAAGTTAAGAGAGGTGAGTCAAGGATATGGAAGATGGAAAAAGCTCACCATGAATGTATTTTGGAGACTTGCATTCCTATAACCCATTAGCCAGATGAGTAAACTATAGGCCAATTTTGAGGTTGACTTGGTTGGTGCACTAACTTATTTTACAATGACTTGATGCAATGTTTGATTACATTTCTTTGCATATTAATTTTTTCTATATTTGAAATTTATTTCTTTGCTTGGTTGGA